>PVIH01004576.1:112594-137864 GCA_004025045.1 Sigmodon hispidus
GTGTGTATGTGTGGTGTGTGTGTGTATGTGTGGTGTGTATGTGTGGTGTGTGTATATGTGTGTGGTGTGTATGTGTGGTGTGTATGTGTGGTGTGTGTATATGTGTGTGGTGTGTGTGTGTTTGTGTGTTTGTGTGTATGTGTGGTGTGTGTGTGTATGTGTGGTGTGTATGTGTGGTGTGTGTATATGTGTGTGGTGTGTATGTGTGGTGTGTATGTATGGTATGTGGTGTGTATTGTGGTGTGTGTGTATATGTGTGGTGTGTGTGTATATGTGTGTATGTGTGGTGTGTGTGTGTTTGTGTGTTTGTGTGTATGTGTGGTGTGTGTGTGTGGTTGTGTAGTGTGTATTCTGCTCTTCCTACCCCTATCCCATCTATCTGGAAGCTTCCCCTACCCGCACTGCCTTCCACCTAGATGGCAGTTGCTGGGCCTGGGGAGAAGAGGGTTACTTCTCCAAGTTGGTGATCCCTGCAGTTGGCTTTAGGCTAGTGAAGTCTTTTATAATCAGTGTTTACAAAGCCATAAAACAGCTCCTAGTCAAAATGCATAATGAAGTGCTTTTATGAGACACATAGCCCTCAGGCTTGATGAAGCCTATTTCCAGTTCTAGCCCCCCAAGGAATCATGGGACAGTCTTTCTCAAGCATAGGAGCTGTACCATGAAGTGGCTAGTGTGAACCTGACCTAGGGCGTCTCATCAGGGTCTAGGGTGAAGGCTAGCTGACAGACCCATGCTAGCCCAGAGGCCCAACTTGTTCCTGAGGTGCTTCATGACCACCATTCCTTACAGGGTCTGCTCTGGAGGATGCTTGCACGGCTGTCAGACACCAAGTGTCCAGATCCTCACTGGGTGCCAAGGGGTCCATAGGCAAGCTTGTCTGGGGGTCCTGAGACATAGGGGTCACCCTGGCCAAGGCTTGGTTTTTGTCTTGATAAGAGAGGAGACCAGTGGTACCTGAAGCGGAGGCAACCACTGGTGTTTTCTACCCCTGCTCTCGAATTGTGGACTTGCCTTTGTCGGTACTACAGTGATTTTAGCCTTGGAGTGCAAAGCAAGACTCAGAAAAGGAAGAGTCTCCAAGCTGGGGTGCTAAGTCAGAGCTGCAAGGTGACCCACTACAGAAATGAGGGCCCTTGAGGGCTGGAGTCATGCAGTATGCAGAGGCCTCTTCTGGCCTGGCTCACTGTCTGAGACCTTAGCATGTTGAGATGTTGCTGGGGATGGAGCCAGGGCTATGCACATGCTAAACACAACTCTCTACTACTACACCACATTCCCAGCCCAAGATACCTCCTGTACATCTTTCTTTGGTTCATCGTTTACCTTTATGCTTCTATCACTGTGGCTGAAGGCTAGGAACTCAGAGATGGGAATCACCCATAGCTGTTTTCAGAAGGTACAAACCACCCTTCCCTCAGCCCCTCAAGTGAATCTCTAAGGTGGACCTCCTGCTGTGGAGGTCTGTCCACCCCGCCCTGTGATACAGCTGGAAGCTTCCAGCAGCTCACCCCTAAGTCTGGAACTCCCTTTTCACTGGCCCCTCTAGTGAAAAGATAGAGGAGATTCTCCGCTCCCCAGCCTACCCCTGCCCCTAGCCAGTGCCTGTGTTTCCATGTCAGTTCTGATTGGGCCTGGGCCCTAGACAGAGAACAAAGAGTGATCATCATCATCATCATCATCATCATCATCATCATCATCACTTGGCCTGGATGAGCCCTGCTGGGAACCCCACCCCTACCCAAGAGCAAGGAGCAAACAGCAGCTTCTTCTCCAGGCCAGTTCTGCCGCCACCACCATCCCACCTCCACAAGATGATCACAAATATGGCATTATTTGGCCTCCAGAAGGAAGATCCTTTCCATTCCTGAAACAGTGAGACAGGCAAGGGAAGTCCTTCCAGAATCCCCAAGATCCCAGGCTCTGTGGCTAGTGGAGCAGGCCCTCAAGTTCACTGCTCCCCAAGAGGCCAGACAGTGTCCTCACTCCTAGCCCAGTATGCCTCTTCCTGTGTCTGGGGACACCAATTGACACCAAAATGCCTTTGCTGGTTATGTTACCCTAACCTTCAGTGGCACTGGAGTCATGTGGTTGTATAGTTAGTGAGGCCTTGCCCAATGGGCATATAACCAAGACTTTAACGAACCCTTCCAGGCCTGTGTGTAGGACTCAGCAGGAAACAAACAGGGCCTTCCTGTCCCTGGCGCTCACAGACAGGCAATTAGAATTTAGTGGTGGACCTTCTGGGTGTGTTGGGGTGGGGATGATCCAGTGGAAATGAGTTCCTGAAGTCAGTCCAGGTGCGGCCAATCACAGCCTCACAGGAGAATGACTTGGTTTCCAATCATGGGCACCTCTATTCCCTGGGAGCAGAGGACAGACAGTATGGCTGCAGAACAGGCCCTACAGGAAAAGGAAAGGCTTGGGGTCATAGTGCCGAGGTGAGCCCAGGTCTTTGTGATTCCAGAGCAGCCCCAGCCTGCTGCCTCGTGGGAGGAAATCAGCCCACACCTCCCATTGGCTGGAAATGGGAGGTCAGGAAAACTTAACCAAGCTTCCTTTCCTGCATCCAACAGCATTCATGGGCTCATGGCATCTCATAAGGTATTCATCACAGCAATCGTCCCATACTCCCTGAAAGGGCAGGACCTTGGCAGCCCCATGGTCCTGTAACACCTGTGCCTGGCACAGGGCCCAGCACATTAGACTTTCACGGGGGGGGGGGGGGGGCGCGGAGAGGGGAATTAAGGAAAAATTGTGAAAGGGGGAGCAAATGGATTGCTCACTGTCTGGCAGAATTCCCCAACGGATAATTTTTCAGCCGATAAAAGCCAACCTAGCAAATCCTGCTTGAATAATTGCCTGGGTAGCTGTGAATCAGCCATGTAGGAAAAATCTCTCGGCACTAGTAGACTATCTTGGGGTTGTTGGAGACCTTTGAGCCCCTGTGCCCTGCGGAGAGATGCTTCGACACGACAGCACAGGACAGGTCCCTGCTGCCTGTGCTCTAAGCCTAGGAGCCAGGGACACCTCGTGGGGGAGCATGAGCCTGCCACTTGGTTTGAGGCCAAGGACTGGATGTGAGCTTGCTGCAAACTCACACTTTTGGCACTGGGTCCTGTGAAGCAGAGGGAAGAAAGCCACCAGGCTCCCTCATTTCTGCTGACGTGATGGAGCCACGTGCTGAGTTTGAAGAATAGGCCTGTGGGGTGGGGTGGGATGGGGTTCACTCTGCTTGCTTGGTGACAGCAGTAGGCCTTGCTGTTCTGGCCAAGACTTCAGCCTTCACTATTGTCATGTGCAGTGTCATTGCCATCATCTTCATCATCATCACTCAGATAACTTGGGTCCCCAGAGTGGTCATTTTTGTCTCCGTCTTCCTCTCAGAATGAGCAAAGTAATGTCTTACATTTGACATTTGATCAAATCGTCCTGCTTGGAGAATGGGCTGGCAGTGAGGCACAGACAGACATTTGTAGACATTTCATGGATCCTGGGGGAGCAGAGAAAAGGTGCCTGGTCCAGAAAGAATGCCTAGTGTCAGTCTTGAGTTGAAGGCCAAGCCATCCAAGATGCCTCCTGAGTGGGAACAAGGGCCATCAGAATGGCCTGTGAAGTGCAAACCCAAACCAGGAAGGTGAGGATGCCTGATCTCCAACAGCCACCGCTGAGCCCAGTTTCAGAGGGATTCCCCAGAATCTTTCCCCAAGAAGAGGGCTTGTACAGACAAAAAGTGGGTGGAGCTGGCTCAAGGGGAAGCCCCTTAAAAGACTGGCGATCATCCAAGCGTCCAGCAGAGAGAGAGCAGGAGGCAGGGCTAGCCCTGGAATCTGGGTCCCAGAGTTTAACAAGGAAGCAATCATCTCACAGGACACTCCAGCCCGTCCACAAGAGCTGCGGGAGAGGTAGTGGGAACCTGAAACATCTCGACACCGGTTGTTGGGAGAGTGAGTGGAGTAGGGACACCTGGTGGGTTGACTTGGAAGGATGAGCCAGCTGGAGAAGGCTGCAATGCCAGATGTAAGGGGGGCACAGGAGGTGTTAAGGGGAGACAGATTCCAGGGTGGGACATTAGGGGCAGGCAAGTAGGTGCACACAGATGTGCACATTCTGTACCTTTGAGTATTTTAACTTTATAGAAATTAAAAAGACATGATGATCTGTCTCTATTTGAGATGATCACACAAAGAAGGAGATGACTGAACAGGCCTAACTTGCTATTGGGAATGGCTAGGACTTCCCCAAAGCCTCATCTGGTTCACCAGCCAGGAGGCACACGGGGTTCTTTGGTCCAGCCCAGCAGGGGATGGACATGAGATGCAGCACTGTCCTGGTCCTTCAGGGACCATGGCGTAGGCTCTTGCTAGCTGACCAGCCTTCTGTCCCCGACAGCTTGCCCGCTTAGGGTCTGGGGAGGTGGATTAAAAATAGATTCCAGAATTGTCTGAAACCAGCTAGGAAACCGGCAGCCAGATGGTGCGTGTTCCTGCCTGTAAGGGGTGAACTATTTTGAACATGGAAAGGCTATTTTGGAAATTTAATTGAAGCATAGAACTGCCTCCCCAACACTGAACATGAGCGGCATCCAGGAGGGCCCATCTAGGTTGGGGGGGGGGTCTAGAATCTCAGTGTTACCCAGACCATGATGTCCAGACCAGAGTCCTTGTGACCACAGAGCTTGACCTGGATGGGTCCAGGAAGGAGAGATGACAGAGTAGTGGCTTCACGGTGCCAGCTGGGGCTCTGAACTGACCCCAGTACTTACCCCTGTTACAGGTTCAGGGGTCCCCTATAGTGATATATTGTGTATTTAATAAAATTAGTCTGGAATATCAGAGAACAGAATCACCCACAGCCAAGCCATAAAAGTCAGGGAGTGGTGACTCACACCTTTAATCCCATCACTTGAGAGACAGAGATCCAACTGGATCTCTGTAAATTCAAGGCCTAAAAGCCAGACAGTGGTAGCACATGCCATTAGTCCCAGCACTTGGGACAGAAACAGGAGGAGATCTGTGAATTCAAGGCCAGTCTGGTCTACAGAGTAAGTTCTAGGAAAGCCAGGACTGTTACACTGAAAACCCCGTCACAAACAAACTAAAAACGTGTCCTGAAGAAATGGCTCTGTCCTCTGCTATTTCATACATCACCACACTCCCCACTCTCGATTCAGGACAGCTAAGGTAAACAGGCATCTCCCTGGTCCAGGCAGTGCTCTGCCTCCACTTGTGAGGTTGAATTCAGCTTGGGCTGCTTGTATACATAGGGCCAGAGCACTAGTCCTCAGTGGGAAAGCAGGACCCTCTTGGTCCCAGCATGTCTACTGACTCTGGCCAAGTGGAGACACTCAGGAAGACTATGTTTTCCTGCCATTTGCCACCTTTGGGCTTCCAGGCCATTGAAAAGCAAGCCAAGAATCTGGGGCCACATGAGGATCAGCGTGGTAGGCAGACGGCCTCAATCCCAGCATCTTGGGAAGACACCTACCCAGGAGCTGAGACACCCAGGTACCTCTATAGCACAGATATTAGATGCATGGCAGGTCCCAGCAGATCCTGGCCTACCCACAAAGGGAATCATCCATTTCCCCTCCAACTTCCTCTCACCCAGCTTCTCAGGTTTGCTGTGGGCTAGTGGCTGACGACAACGCCAGTCACACAGGCTGGACCTTCTCTCTGGATAATTGGCAGACAGTCTCCCTCATCCTATGTGAGTCCAGTGGCTGCTCATCCCCGCTCCCAGTTCCCTCCTCATGGAGGATGAAGGCAACCATGCACATGGAGCTTTAGAGTGGGCACTGCTATCCAGGCCCAGCAGGGTTCTCACTACACACACCCTCCTTGAGCTCAAGAGGCTGCTACAGGCCATACATAGGCCAGGCAGAAGGCCCAGGCAGGCTGACCTATGGCTGCTGCTTCTGCCTGTGTGAGGAACCAACCGTGAGGTCACTGACAGGATTAGGATTAGAAACAGCAAAAGCGATTAGAGCTTGCCCTTCTCCTGGGTACAGCGGGCAGAGGTTTCCAGGTCAGAAACTGTATATCCCATGGACTCCTTCGAAGAAAGGAAGAAACCCCCAGTGAGTGGGCAGAGCCCAGACTTTCCATCCTGGAGCCAAGTGGGGCCAGGCCCACATGGGAGGCCTGCGTTTTTGAGGTTCCCACTCTGCACTGGAGCATTTCAGTAGACCCCATGCTTTCCCCACAGGAAGCCTGGATCCCTAACCTGTATCTCTGTCCCTAAAGAGTATCCAGTTTCTCTGTCACCCTTTCACAACTCTTAGGAATTGGAGGCAGGGGTAGTGCCTGGATATTGAAACCTTACCCCATCCTGAGTGACAATTGACCCAACAGAATCATAGACTGTGGAGGCATCCCACGGTCAGGTCTTTCATCCCATAGAGATGCTGTGTTCTCAGAGGTAGAGGGACTAAACCTGATGAGAAACAAGGCAGTGCCCATGTGGGGCCCAGATGCTGGCTTTGGCCCCCAGATGGACTCCATCAGCCTTGCTTCCATGGATTCAAGAAGTGAGCCCATGGGGGGGCGGGTGGCGCTTGGGTCAGCCATTTCCTGCTGATGGGTGGAGTGGAACTTTCTGGCCCTAGATATACATGACTACGTCTGGCTCGACAGGTCAGCCAAGTTTTTCCTTCCCTCCCCCATCTTCCCCTCACCCATCCCTCTTGCTGGGCCCCAGGCTTAATCCAGCTTAGTGAACACATCCCTTAGGGCACTGCCCAGCTCAGCATTCCAGGGCAGCAGAGCCAAGCTGTCTCTCTACAGTGTGGCTAGAATGAGGCCTGCAGAAGGCCAGTGTCAGCAGAGAAGACCCTGGGATACCAGGTAGGTGTGTTGGGGGCGGGAGAGCAGATGGGCATCCAAAATCCACAGCCAACTAGGGCAGCTCATCTGTGGCAAGGGGCCTCACTGGTGCCATAACAGCCCTTGGTCCAGCCAAGTGAGCTCCTTGATTTAATGTGGGACAGAGCTAACTGTGACACTCTGTGATCTGTGTGTTCTCATTCTGGCCACATGTGGTTCAAATAATGTATGTCTGTGGGGTGTCTGACTTCCTGTCTCCTGGCCCTTCTGCCTCCATGGGCCCTGTGTTATCTTTATATAGTCAGGGCGTGTCCAGGCAATCTGCTGCCTTGTTGAGGCTGCCTGTCCCTCTCTGTGAGGTCCGGACTGGGACCTGCCACTCAAAGGTCACTCCCACCATTCTTGTTAGTGAGCGTCTCTCACAGGCTCCATCCCACCCTGGGAAGACCAGTGGATCCTGCCCGCATGGTCTGTGCCATCAAGAGGCCTGGAGACAGCAATAAAGATCAAGCTTCACATATAAGCTAGCAGCACTGTTCTGTGCCCTGGAAACCATGTAGGTGATATACACAGGAACTCGGACCCCAGCCCTGCACACACCTCCCTATGGCTGCTGACAAGCCCATGTTTTCCCCCTTGCTTATACTTGCTAGAAAAATGGCTACCTCAGTGCTTGTGAGCATGCTCTGTCCATCTCTAAACTGAGGAAGGCCTGTCAGGTCAGGAACTTGCAGGAATAAACAGGTGGCAGGCAGAAAGGCTGACTGTGTGGTGAGGCATACGGGGACTGGGGAGGAGGGCAGCGCAGGAGATGGGTGGGGGGGAGGACGCCTTCTTTTGTTTCTAGGAAGCCACCCCACATGGTCTCTGTTTATGGACGTGTGTGTGTGTGTGTGTGTGTGTGTGTGTGTGTGTGTGTGTATTGCCATGACCTTGAGATCCCACCTGATATTTGCCAGGTGCCACCTTCATGGGTCTCATTTTATATCTCATGAGTCACGTGAAAGAGAACAGATACCCCTCTATGGTGATGCTCATTGATGTAACTCTAGAGGGGGTGACAGGAAGTGATGGAACAGACATTGCTGAGCAAGAGCGGAGCAGAGGCCTTCTGCAGAGCTGCCAGGATTACCACATACTAGGAGGAACCTGGAAATGATGGTGGGGGGTGTCTTTAGCTCTTAGCTACAACAGGCCTCAGTACATTCACTCCATGTCCTGAGGACATGTACAGGCCTCCTGGTGGGAGGTGACTCAGCTGTGTGGAGGGGACAGATTCCAATTCCCAACCTGATTATTGACCCAGGCAGTGCCTTCTCCTCGGACCTCAGTCAAGGAGCATCATGAAAGAATGGGAGCAGTCAGCCTCAGGCCCACCCTTGAGATGAAAGTGCCTTTCCCCCCAAAAGCTGCACCCTCTGTCAGGATCCCTCGGCCCCCATACCCACCTTTTGGGAAGCCAACCCCACAGTGTCAGGGCCTCCCTCCATGGCCAGCAACCAGATGGCAGGGACTGGCCCCAGCTGGGGCCAAGCATAAGGCTCTATAGAGTGAGCAGCAGCAGAACTTGGGACAAGGAGGATCCGGCCTGTCACCTCCTTGCCATATGGCCTCAGAGCCCAGTCCTATCACTTTGTAATAGGGTGGGTGTCTCTTCTTGCTCACCTCACAAGGCTCCCAAGAGAGTCTGGAATGTTCCTGAGTTTTCCTGAAGGACACTTCCCCTTCCCCTCCTCACAGCTGCTTATTGCTGGGACACAATGAACCTTAAAGAGGTATCTTGTGGTCAAGCCACTGGGTCCAGCTGCCACCCTGTCCAGTTGTCAGGGTTCATATGAGCACAGGCTCTGTACATGGCTGTCCAGGCTCCTGAGTTTCCTACCCCGTTC
Organism: Sigmodon hispidus; assembly: GCA_004025045.1. NCBI lineage: Eukaryota > Metazoa > Chordata > Mammalia > Rodentia > Cricetidae > Sigmodon > Sigmodon hispidus. The sequence goes on from PVIH01004576.1 coordinate 121,308, forward strand.
TTGTGGTTTCCTGAGGTAGCTCATGCTGTGCCTCAGGTCAGCCTCCTCCTCTTCAGATGGGGTAAGCAGGTGCCTGGCCCTATCCCACACCATAAGTCTTAGCAGGAGGTGGTGGACAGAGTCATCTAGAACTGTACTTGTTAAAGGAGTGCCATGGAAACCAGCCCTCAAGCACTACCCTAGGTCCCCATCAGGAAGCCAGGAAGGCCACCAAGGCTCAGACTGTCCCTATGGAGTGTTAGAGACAGCTGACACCAAGAATGCCACCTGATGCAGAGCTATAGGAAGCCTTCCCGCCTTGGAGGAGCTAGTAACTGATCCATCCCTGCTTCCAGGGGGTCTCCCAGGACCCCTCCAGTCCTCAGCTATTTCCATCCGTTTAAGTATTCACGGGGCTGGCATGCATTCTGCAGTACTCACCAACATCCAGGAGCCCCATGGCAAGTGTTAGGATAGACAGAAATCAACCCAGTTACATGCAGCTGCACAGAGCCTGGCAGCTGAGTGGCCCTGGCCTCAGCAGGAGCCAGGGGATTTCCTGGGCAGGTCTGAGGAGCCCAGGGATTGAGGGCATGGGCAGGCACTAGGTGCCTGGGCAGATGCAGCTGGTGGCCTCTTGTACCCGCAGTGCTCTGGGTCACCATTGTCCCTCCTGACGTGGCACCCAGTGGTCTGGTGACTTAGTGTAACAAGGGTGAGGAAGCAGTACTGGGGCAGTGACATCTGAAAATTCTCAAGCACTTGCAGGCCCAGGAGCCCCACCCCTTGTGCTGGATTAAAGGTTTCATGAAAGAGCCATTTTGGTGATCTCTACCTTAGACCACCCCCTCCATGGGTTTTATCTGGCTTACAACTTCAGGTTATGATTTAATCTAGCCGAGGAGTCCTAGTGATGGATGCTTCAAGAAGCTAGTCATATTATATCCAGTCAAGAGCAGGCATGCATGCATGGCTGCTGTCGTGCTTGGCTCAGTCCCATTTCTCTACTCTTAGAGTTCAGGAATCCTTGCCTAGAGAATGGTGTTGCCCATACTGGGCTGAGGTCCCCTCTTGTGACAATCCCCTGCAGACGTGCCTACAGGCTCACCTAGCATAGACATTGAGACTCTTCTTGGCTGATTCTTGCGTGTGTCATGTTGACAGATAATCCATCATGCTGCTTTGAAGGTTCCTCAAGTTTGTGGTTTAGCCTGTTACAATACCCAGATTCTTTTTACATCCACTACATTCTTGTGCAGCAGGGTTGATCCATCAGCTCTGCTCTCAGCCACCCATAAAGGATGGAGTTACGGGCCTGTGCCACCATGCCCAGCCAGTCTTGGTTCTTCTCAAACAAGGCTTTGTTAGCCTCTGAGCCAAGAAATATGTGGCTTGCTGTCTTTCTTTACCAAAGCCAGGGAATAGCCGAAGAGATTAAGGCTACTTGGATCCCACTGGGAACCTAATACCCAGTAAGGGAGTTCCGGCAGGTAACTGAGGTCCTAGTCAAGGTGAGCAATAGGGGAAGACAGTAGGCATGCTCCAAATGGAACTTGGCTGAGGCAAGCTGACCAGGCCACAGTCTAAGGCTTACATGGCTATTGGTCCTTCCCAGGCCTGCAAGGACTTCTTGGAACTAGCAGAGATTCACAGCCGGAAATGGCAGCGGGCTCTGAATTATGAGCAGGAGCAGCGCGTCCACCTGGAGGAAACCATCGAGCAGCTGGCCAAGCAGCACAACAGCCTTGAGAGGGCCTTCTGCAACACCCCTGGGGGGCCGGCCAACCCCAGCAACAGCCTCAGCGAGGGTGTGTGTGAAAGCCAGGCTGTGGGTGGGCAGGCACACTCCAGCACAGCCCTCGGCCCCTCTTCCCCGATGGCTCTACTTTCTATCTATGTGCCTCTCAGGCCCCATAAACCCGTCCCTTAAAGTGCCCCCGTGTCATGTGGGCATGAACTGAGGAGTACAGACTGCTGGCTGTGCTGTACTCCATGATTGTACGCCTGATACCCACCACCAGCCAGCAACAGCCCTCACCCACCATGTCCCAAATGTTTAGTGAGCCCAGCTGTTCTCTCTGGGGCAGGGTTGCCCAGGCGTCAGGTGGCTGCCTACCTAACATCAGGCTAAGGGGCATCACAGATGCCCTGGGCAGGAAAGCTGAGCCAACATGAACAAATCAGGAAGCTTCTGGAAGGAAGTGTCTGAGCAATGAGTTGGGAGAAAAATGTTCTATTCTCAGCAAAGCAAGTAGGGCGCTCCCAGTGCAGGGTGATCAGGGTCGGGTGTCCGGAGTGGGGCAGCAGGATAGGGGGGCGGTGTCAGGGTGAGGCTGCAAACAGTGGCTCTGTGTCTCTAGGAAGCTTCTTGACTTCCAAAGGGGAGAACAGTGAAGAAGATGAAGATACTGAGTACTTTGATGCCATGGAGGACTCTGAATCTTTCATCACCGTAATCACTGAGGCCAAGGAAGACAGGTAGGATGTGCCGCTGTACCCTGGGGGATGCCTCCCTCACTGGGGCAGTACCTCTGGCTGATTCTCAGGCTCTACCTGGCTTTTTGACCAGCTGTACACTTGGGGTACTCTTTGGATCTCAGGCAAGATAGTATTGCTTATGTTCTGTTCTTTGTTACATTGTTTGCACCTGGGGGTTAGCAAGGGCACTGCCTAGATCACTTCCAGCCTGGAGGGAGAAAGTGGGAGAGAAAGACCCAGCAAACCCTCGCTGCTCAGAATAGCACAGGCATCTACCCCGCCCCCAGTGTCATCATATTCAAACAGACAAGATTCCTAGTCCTGTTTTCTGCTTCCGGGCTCGTTTCTTAAAGGCTGCTCATTTGGGCTGTTTCTAGATTTGCAGGTAAACATACAGTAGTGACAGGGAGGGAGTCTGAGGAGGGACTCTCGGGTCCATAGGAAAAGCTCATGCTGTGGCTTGCACTGACAGAGAGGTAGGTACAAAAGGAAAACGGGAAGCAGGCAGGCTGGACAGGAGCTGTGGTCAGGGGGCTCAGGCTGGGACAAGTCGCAGCCATCCTTTCTGACCTGTAGCTGAGACCTCCACAGACCAGCATGCTCCATCATTTTCTTGCCCCAGTGTCTTCTGGGTAGAGGACTGTCCACCCACCCGTGCGTTTTTAGTTCAGAAACTCTATTTCATAGGACCATTAAATTTAAAAAGGAAGAAAGAGGGGGGAAAGGGTATGTATGGTAGTGTACCCCTTTAATCCCAGTATTCTGTATCTCTACGAGTCAAGGTCAGCCTGGTCTACATAGTGAGTTCCAGGCTTGTCGGGGCCTGTCTTGAACAAAAAGGTAAAAGCAGTATCTATCCCAGTAGATCATAAGCCACGGCTGGCATAGCCTGGCTGTTTGAACTCCCATCCACCTACCACCAGCAGCATCGATCCTCATGATTCTACAACCAGGAGCATCCTGTTATCCTCGCCCCAAGGGCTCTGGACATTGTACAATCCCCTGGCCTTCCTGCCTATCTCCTGAGGCCCTGGCTGCCTGTGACCTACATGGCTCATCGACAGGCTCCTAGAGCCTGGGCCCTCAGGCTTGGTGTCCCTGCTGCTGTGGCAATCCTGACAAGCATCCGGAGAACAGGGGAGCATCAGACCCATCCTAGCACTGAGACCCCCAGCATGGGAAGCAGATAAAGACACTTTATGTCTGAGGGACAAAGGGGCCCATGGGGCTCCTACCAGGCCCTCCCAGACACAGTGCTCACCCCTTGCCCTCCTCTTGGTCCTGAACACAAGGACTCCAGGCAGGGGCGTTGCTGGGTAGTGAATACTGATGGATGGGACCTCAATGCTGAGAGGAACCATGGTGGACAGAGCCTCTCCAGATCACTACCTGGATCTCTCAGCCCTCATCTCACTGACCCAAACATAAGCCATTGGATAAGATGCCTCTGGGCTGCCCTCATACCTCAGTGCTGTCTACAAAGAAAGTAGGCAGGGTTTACCCGTAACTTGCTTCCCCCTCATTTCCCGCAGAAAAGCTGAGGGTGGAACTGGACCAACCCCCGTGGACTGGACCTCAGCAGAAAATGTACGTGAGATGGGAACACACTAGAGCCAAGAGGTGGCCGGACAGGTGCCTCCGTTTCAGGGTTGGGGAGGTGTCAGTCAGCACTATGAGCTCAGAGCCACCTCTGGGTCCCAGACCTGCCTCCCAAGTGGCAGGCAAAGCTGGCTTCTGCCCTCATCCCCGAGCAATGGAGCAGCATATGGCTTTCCACCATATGGAGGGTCAGGAGAAAGAGCTTGGACTCAGAAGGCCAGTGGAGCTGTGGGGGGCGGGGCAGAGGGCTGAGCTGACAGCATGTCTGCTTCCGGCAGGTGTTAGATGGTGCCTCGTTTGTGCCCAAGGATTCATGCAAAGTTAAAAGGCGAGTCCGCATCCCTGACAAGCCCAACTATAGCCTTAACCTCTGGAGCATCATGAAGAACTGCATCGGCCGAGAGCTCTCCCGGATCCCCATGCCGGTAGGCACCCCTGGACAGGAATTGCAGGGGGCCTCTGGGATGTGGTGCACATGAGAGACTCGGAGGCTGTTGCTTTCCTCAATACCTGTGGTGTGTGGCTGATTCTTTGTGTTCCTTAAATGATCCCACAGAAAATAGGGACTAGGAAGGAGCCAAGGTAGAGCTCTGTGTGATTACAGTGGAGGCCCCAGAGAGACTCATAGGGACCCCACTGTCCTCATGTGGTAGATGATGGAGGTAGCAGAGATAAGTAGGCTTGGGGGTGAAGAGGTCCTTCCAGAGGCCTCCTGGTGCACTCATGGCACATGGAGACTCAGCGAGGTCACACAGCCATCTAACGGCATCTGGTGTCTCTGTGACACCAGGCAGCAGTATCATGTTTACCAAGGAAGGGCTTGGGGCTCCTGAATCGCCAGATCGACTGTGTGACACAGGAGTCCTTTCACGTCTCTGGTGTCTGTACACACACAAATACGCAAGCACGCACGCACGCACGCACCACACATCTGGAGGGTAGAGTAGAGTAGAGGTACTCTGACGGAAGCCGCCTCCCTGCAACACCCCCAGGTGAACTTCAATGAGCCCTTGTCCATGCTCCAGCGACTGACAGAGGATCTAGAGTACCACCACCTGCTGGACAAGGCGGTGAACTGCACTAGCTCGGTGGAGCAGATGTGCCTGGTAGCTGCCTTTTCCGTATCCTCCTACTCCACCACCGTGCACCGCATCGCCAAGCCCTTCAACCCTATGCTGGGGGAGACCTTCGAGTTGGACCGTCTGGAGGACATGGGCCTGCGTTCCCTCTGTGAGCAGGTAAGGCCCGGCATCAGCTATCATCTGTTCACCCTGGCCAGGTGTTATCTGCCAGGCTCATGGTAAGGTCAGGCCGGAGTCTCCTAGACCCAGCGAGGGGCATGGGGAGAGAGCACGGTGCGATGGAGTTGAGTCTGGTGCTGGGATGGAGAACTAATCCCCCAGCTGGGGCGCAGGGGGCCAAAGTCGAGGGTCATCTACAAGGTCACTGGGGAGTTTGGCTAGAGCATAGGTCAACACTGAGCTGAGAAGTGGCAGGCTGCAGCCTGGAACATGCACAGTGGGAGTGACTTCCCTGGTCAGTGTCCCCTCGACCCCTGCCCCATGAAGATAAGTCAACTCTACATGTGGGCACATGGCAGCCTGAGGCTGAACCAAGGCACCTCATCAGTAAGGCCCATGGTGCAGCGCTGCTCCACGGTTGGCCAGAACTCTGAAAGCTGCCTGAGTGAGTGGCTGCCAGTTTAGAGACAGACACCTCAGGGCCCTGTAAGGACCTGTGAAGGGACCGCAGTAACCAGCACAGGGGTTCAGTGGCTGAGTTTCAAACAGGAACCAGAAAATGTTCTCAGAGTTTAGATGTGGGGTTTAGGGCTCTCTAAGTCCTTGTCCTGAATCCCACATTTCTTCATTCAGCCAGTGGTGAGAGCCCTGGAGTTATCAGGGGCGCTCAAACCCAGAGGGGACGGGAAGACACCCAGCTGCTGCTGGCCATCTCCGCAGTACTGTTAGCTGTTGAGGCGGAGCGCTCAGGAAAGCAGTCTGGAGAGGAGGGGGGCCAATGAGAGAAGGGTGCACAGGGAACGGCTGGGCAGGCATCTGGTGACCCGTGCCCACTCTGGGGCAGTGTGAATGCGGACGGGAAAGTGAAAATACATTTAGAAAGGAAAGACAGCTTTTGCTGAGGCAGCAGTGAGAAACATGAGGAGGTGAGGCAGAGGGAGTCCACCGCAACCAGTGTGAGCAGACGGGGGAGGGGGAGGTGAGGAGGGAGGGAGGTCCTGAGACTGACGTGGAAATGTCACAGGCACCAGGACCTCTGGGTTCAATCCCTACACTTGCTCATAGGCTAGCTCTAGTTGAATGTGTAAACACTCCACCACCAGAGACAGTTGTGCTCAGAAACTGTCTGAGAGCAGCAGATATGACTCTGTACTTCCAATGCACACGAGGCACACAAGTACCATTTGTGGAAACAGGGACAATAATCATGGGGGAGCATTGGACTCACTGAATCCCTGAGTGGAATTCAGGGACAAGGCTGGGCCCTGAGACTGTGAGGCACCGTAGAGGACGGAGGCTAGACAGAGCCTGGCAGGTGTGGAATGGGAGAGGGAGGGCCCACCATGAAGAATCAAGAGTACTGCTCTCTATAGGGACAGGGACAGTAGATAGGTACCCTGGGGGCAGGGTAGCAGTCAGGGTGTTCTGTGGTATAAGAGGGAAGTTCTGGGGTCCTGGAGACCTGTGGTGTAGGGGGCACACACAGCCCATGGCAGGACACTAATATAATATAATTCCTACTCTGAAGTCATACCAGATTCTTTCCCTCAGTTAATATGGATCTGCCAGTCTGTCCCAACCTGTGCAGCTATTTAGGACCAGCCTGAACTATATGACCTGCCAAATACATGGCATCTTAGTTACTTTTATATTGCTGTGATATAACACTGTGAAGAAGAAGTTTAATTTGGCATACAATTACAGATTAATGTTTATACAATAGAGAATTAGAGCTTATGGTGGTGAAGCCAGGGCAGGGAGGCAGGTGACTGGAGCAGCTGCCAAGAGCTCACATCTTGATCCACACCATGGGTCAGAGAGAGAGAGAGAGAGAGAGAGAGAGAGAGAGAGAGAGAGAGAGAGAGAGAGAGAGAGAGCGCTAACCAGGAATAGCATGGGCTTTTTAAAACTCAAAGACCACCCGCAGTCACAAACCTCCTTAAACAAGGCCTCACCTCCTAATCTTTTCCAAACTGTTCCAGTCATTCAAACACATGAGCCTCTGAAGGTCATTCTCCTTCAACACCGGTAATGCCTGGTAAGGGTTAAATGAGATGAGCACAGAAAGCTGCCCCTTCCACTGCCTGGATACAAGTCTGCTTTCCCCAGGCAGGGACTTCTCACTCATGCCACACCCCAGGGGCTGGGCAAGCCCAGGATGGACACTGACAGGCTACTCTTCCATTTGGGACACTGTGCTTCCTGGAGACCTGCCTTGGATCAGGGTCACTAAGAGAAGCAGTGGCCTGGGCTCACTTCTGGGATACACGGGATGAAGCCATGCATCCTGGACATAGGGCAGGCTGACCTTGCCTGGCTGGGTCTGTGTCTATCTATGCTCACATCTAGCTGGTCTGGTTCCAGGTGAGCCACCACCCCCCATCCGCTGCCCACCACGTGTTCTCTAAGCATGGTTGGAGCCTCTGGCAGGAAATCACCATTGCCAGCAAGTTCCGGGGAAAATACATTTCCATCATGCCACTTGGTGAGTCTGGGCTTGGGGTTCCCAGAATGGGAAAATGGTCAGCTTCAGAGGGAGGTCTGCATATCTAAAGGCTGGCTGTGGCCCCCAGGGAGGCTGCACTGCCTGCCATCTCCTAGCCTATACCCAATCCCCTCCAAAACTTCACAGAATTCCTCTGGTTCTTGACCCTGGGCCTGTGGGTGGTCTGGCCAGAGCCCAATGAGGGGCCCATGACCTCTGATGTGTCTGGCATCCAGGTGCCATCCACCTGGAATTCCAGGCCAGTGGCAATCACTATGTGTGGAGGAAGAGTACCTCAACTGTGCATAACATCATCGTGGGCAAGCTCTGGATTGACCAGGTCAGGGGGATGCCCTTGGGGAGATGGGCTCTGTGGCCTAGGGATTGGCCCATGACCACCAGCTGCTCTCTCTAGTCAGGGGACATTGAGATTGTGAACCACAAGACCAAAGACCGGTGCCAGCTAAAGTTCGTGCCCTACAGCTACTTCTCCAAAGAGGCAGCCCGAAAGGTAATTAGGGCCACAGCCTGGAACCCCAGTGTGTCCACAGCAGAGTGTGTGCTTACATGGCCTGCCAATGTTCACAGGTGACCGGAGTGGTGAGTGACAGCCAGGGCAAGGCCCACTACGTGCTGTCAGGCTCGTGGGACGAGCAGATGGAGTGCTCTAAGATCGTACACAGTAGTCCCAGCAGCCCCAGCTCTGACGGGAAGCAGAAAACCGTGTACCAGACGCTGCCTGCCAAGCTGCTGTGGAGGAAATACCCACTGCCGTGAGTCAGGCCAGGAGGCCAGCTCTGGGGAATAGAGACTGAGAGAGGCAGAGAAAAGAGAGCAAGGAGGAGACAAGCTTTGGGCCACCCTGGCCCCACCCAGCAGAGAGCATGCAGGTCTAAAGAATTCAGTCTAGGGGCTGGAGAGATGGCTCAGCGGTTAAGAGCACCGTCTGCTCTTCCAGAGGACCCGGGTTCGATTCCCAGCACCCACATGGCAGCTAACAACTGTCTGTAGTTCCAGTTCCAGGCAAACACCAAGGCAAATAAATAATAAATAAATAAATAAAGTTTTTTTAAAAAAAAAAAAAAAAAAAAAAAAAAAGAATTCAGTCTAACAGAGAGCAGGGCCCAGAGGCCATTATCCCAGTACAGAAAGTGGCTGCCCAGTGATATGTGGGCATAAAGTGCAGCAGATGCTGTATAGACACTCTGAGCAAAACTAAACTAAAAACCCAGCCCACCAACTACTGGATAAATAGTTAAAAGGAAAAGGAAAGTGTTGAGTGTTAGGGTGCTTACTTATGATCCCAGCACAGAGGAGGTTGAGGCTGAGACATGAAGGTCCTGAGTTCAGGAGGAGCCTGGGCTACATAGCAAGACCCTGTCAAAAACAAAAACCAAAAAACCAAAACACCACACACAGAAAAACAGCAAAAACCAGAAAGGGGAAAGAGAGCTGGGCTTACAGCTCAAGTCAGGAGTAAAGTATGACTAGCATTGTCACATGCATGGGGTCAAATCCCAGCACCAAAATAAGATTCCTTTATCATAAAAATAATTTAAGAGGGAGAGTGGGAGCTCACACCTCTAATCCCAGCCTTCTGGAGGCTGATGTGAAAGCATCACCACAAGTTGGAGGTCTGGGCTGCAAAGAGGGGTTCCAAGCCAACCCGAGCTACAGAATAAGACCCTGTCTCAAAGAGTCAAAATAGGGACTGGAGAGGTGTCTCGTGGTAGGTGACTGCTACTCCTGCAGAGCCTGGATTCAGTTCCTGTGTCCAGTGGCTCCAGGGCATCTGATGTCATCTTCTGGCCACCTTGGGCACCCACACTCACATATGCAGGAACCTACATTTTTTAACAAAGAAAAAAAAATAGAAATAATAATAATTTTAAATGAACACATACATAACTTCTGTTCAACAAATCAGTGAGAATCACCCACTAGGGAAAGTGCCAGAGTCCTGATTAGAGTTTCACACCAAAGAGCTTTATAAACAGTCCAACAGTAACCGGGGAAATGCAAATCCAAACCACCACTAGAAGCCATTTTATATTCATTTGATTAGCAAAACAAAGGGAGGGGCCAGGGTTGAAGATTTAAACCCTCATCATCTCTTTGGAGAGGGAATGTTTATCTGTAGACCTATGCTAGAGTAACCCAGATCCCATGTCTTTTTTTTTTTAATATTTATTTTTATTTTATGTGAATTGGTGTTTTGCTTGCATGTATAACTGTGTAAGGGTGTCAGATCCTGGAATTTCAGACAGTTGTGAGCTGTCATGTGAATGCTGGGAATTGAACTCAGATCCTCCGGAAGAATAGTCAGTGCTCTTAACTGCTGAGCCATCTCTCCAGCCCCAGACCCCGTGTCCTAAGGAGCCATCACACACTATAACCCTAGAGAGAAGTATGTTTGTTTGCAGTTTAAAGAACAGAGCAATAAGGTAGCTTAGGGCCCAGGGTCAAGCCTGAGGCCTCAGTCTAGCCTCTGAGAATCAAATATCTCACATGTGAATCTTCCAGTATGACTTTGTGACTGGTAAATTCCACAGCAGACGTCTCTTGAGGGGTCACAGTCACAGTGAAGTACACTCACAATACTGTGTTAAATCACCCTTAGGCTGTGCTTACCATATAGCTGAAACACACTGTTTAGACTTAAGTCCTATCCCCAAGATATCTCTATGTCTACATACTCCAAACTCCCTGACATTCTGGGAAAGTGTGCAGCCTAAAATTATAAAAAGTGCTCCAGCCTCGATATAAGATTGAGACATGTTTTTTAAACTCCCAGCTAGTCTTCAAAGGTATGCTTGAATAAGAAAACAAAAACAGGGGCTGGAGAGATGACTCAGAGGTTAGGAGCACTGGCTGCTCTCTACAGGACCCAGGTTCAATTCCCAGCACCCACATGGCAGCTCACAACTGTCTGTAACTCCAGTTCCTGGGGATTCATGGCACCAGGCATACACATAGCAAAATGCCCACCCACATAAAATAAATATTTCAGAATAAAAGGATGAAAAGACACATCCACACACCACCAAGCAACACCCCCCCCCCAGCTAGGGGGTGTCACAGTAAACTATAGCAAAAAGTTAAGGACAGAGATCACCAGGTGTGTGAGTTTTCATAGCCTAAGACGTAGTTCCAGTGCCACACATTTAGCTTTGTGAGTTTTCAATTTGAACAGATCTTGCACCTAACAACACAGCCTCAAAGTACAGATAACACAGGGTGATAGAAATATAAAAGGAAAGTGACCAAGTTAGAAGCAGTGTGGGAAATTTTGATTTGCTGCTCTGAATTATGGAAAGAAAGACAGAAGCATAAGCATTAAGGCTGAAATCACTAGCTAGCCATAGAGCACTATGTTACCCAGCTGCAGCAAACTCACGTGGGCCATTTGCAATTTGCCGAGACTGGACCACTGGACACAAGCTCAAAGTACTAAAAATGCCCTGGTGGGGGGAGTAGTTTCGTAGAGGAAAACAAAACATGAAAAGCCAGCAAATACACCTAGCATGATTGATTATATGAAGGTTGGTAAGTACCGGGATTCAGCTAACGTCATGCTTGCAGTGACTGGCAGCTTTGAAGTGAGGATCACACCAGAAAAACAGGGAATTAAAAGGACATAAGCGGCCATCCCTAGGCGGAAAGCAAGCGGAAGTAGCAGCTCCAGCCACCTAGGAAGGAATATGATGCGTAATAAAGCAGAAAACCCTAGAGACAAACAGTTTTATCTCCAACTAATAAACAGAGACAGCTCTGACCTGGATGTTCAAAATGGCCAAGGCGCTATAACCGACATGGCTGTGCCGGGCGCTCAGTACAAAAGAACAGGAGGGGAAAACCTTAGACTGGTAAATGAGACACGGATAATAAAGGACAATTCCCAGGGAAGTCCCGCGCGTAACGAAGCCGTAGAAGGTGGGTGAGAGCGTGCCAGGTGAGGGCTATAGAAGGCGCGTCCGACCCAGCTGGTGGGCTTTGCAGGCTGAGCAGGAGCCCGCCGGGGAAGGGTTCCTCCGGGTCACTCACCCTGCGGGGTCGCCTCTGCAGGGAGAACGCGGAGAACATGTACTATTTCTCGGAGCTGGCCTTGACCCTCAACGAGCAGGAGGACGGTGTAGCGCCCACCGACAGCCGCCTGAGGCCCGACCAACGACTGATGGAGAAGGGGCGCTGGGACGAGGCCAACACGGAGAAGCAGCGGCTGGAGGAGAAGCAGCGCCTGTCCCGCCGACGGCGGCTGGAGACGTGCGCGGCGGGCTGCGGAGGCGAGGATGGTGAGCCCGGAGCGGAGCACGGCGCGGGGTGGGGAGGGGTAATCCCACGGGGGGGGGGGAGCAATCAGGTGAGCCCCGGGCCGGCCACAGGCAGCTCACCTCACCCTCTGTGCCTGCCAAGCAGAAAAGGAGTCGGACAGCTATGCGCCGCTGTGGTTCGAGAAAAGGCTGGACCCGCTGACCGGGGAGATGGCCTGCATGTACAAGGGCGGCTACTGGGAGGCCAAGGAGAAGAAGGACTGGCACATGTGCCCCAACATCTTCTGAGCCAACTCCTGCGGGAAATACAGGCACCTGCACAGCCCCCCAACCTTTTCTTTAATGCACCCAGTTTAGTACTGAACCACATGTGTGTGTGTGTGTGTGTGTGTGTCTGTGTGTACACGCACATGCGACACACATTCTCTCTCTCTCTCCTCTCTCTCTCTCTCTCTCTCTCTCTCTCTCTCTCTCTCTCTCTCTCCCCCCCTCTCTCTCGGGGGCTCCCACCTTAGAAGGGAAAAAGGGTAAGCCCCCAGGTTGCCAGCCCATTATCATTGACTTGGGCCCCATGGGCACACTAGTTTCCAGTTACCACAACTCAGGCCAGCTGGCTGGGCCATGGGCTGCTCAGGTCACTAACCCCAACCCAGGAGGAAGTACCCCTCCTAGGGAGCCTCTTTTGACTTTTTTAAGAAAAAAAAAAAATCTCCATTCCTTTCTAACGATGAGGTTTAGTAACTATTTTTAGCACATCACTTAGAAGACTTGCTTTCCAAGTGTACATTCTTGCCACAAAACTGTCCTGGCAAGAATCACTCTTCTAAAGACAGAAGGAAGCCAGGCCCCTGTGAGTAGAGAACACTTCTGACACATCAAGGCTTTGTATCTGTACTGCACAAGCTCCAGGAGCACTACATGCACAGAGACGGGGAAGCCTGCCTGGCCTGCCCAGGTTGCCGGGTTCCTGGAGGGACGGCCCACAGTGGAAGGAGGGAGGCAGCTGAAGGCAGCCCTGCCAGGCCTTGGCCATGCTGGGACAGTGGTCTAGCCCCCAGAAGGCCAAGAAAGGCTGAAAGGTGGGGGGCCATAGGTGCTTCCTGCCAAGAATCAGGCCCCCAAATCAGCAATAAGGAACAAATCCTTCACTTAGCCTGGGCTGGTGACCCAGGCTCTAGACACCTGGCCTCCCGCCTTGTCCTTGGTGGCATCAGGGGTGCCTCAGCTCCGCACTCCGGACATCTTTATTTGCCTAATTTATATATATGATATATAAATATATATGAAATAGCTATTTTGCTTAAATTTCTATGGTGTGTGAAAGAGAAAAATGATGAAGACAGCTGTGTCTGTCCGAGTTTAGCCTTTCTGTCAGCTGTGCCCCGCCCTCCCCGTGCCCCTTCCAGTGGCTTCTGCCAGCCTTGGAAACAAAACCCACATCCCTCAGACCCTATGACTCCACCCTGTCCCACTTCAGTTTGGTCTGGAAAGTTCATTGCAGGGTCTTTCTATTCTAGGGCTGGTTTTTTTATTAAAAAAAAAAAATGAAAACACCAAGTGTGAAATGCCTTACGATGCCCACCCCAGAAAGGGGATGATGGGGGAGGGGGACACCAGTCTCCCTCAGAGCTGGAATGTACCTCTCCCCAACGGGCTGAGCAAGTTCCTTCTGACCATAATAAAAACCTTGGCTCTGGAGTTTTCCACAGCCCTGTCCCAGAACCTATCTGTGGTTAGATGAAGTGTGGTTAATGAAGGGGACAGCCGTGTGGGGATGTGGTGAGGGATGGAGGCTTAGGGCTCTATTGTGTTCAATTCCTAAGCTGCAAGAGGTGAGGGGGGGCAGAGATCGGATGGGCAGAAGGAACACCAATTGACTAGAGAAGTTACCCTGTAACAGCACAGCCATGGTACAGAACTAGACCCACATCTGCCCTACAAGTCACAAAAGCCACAGCAGCACCTTCCTATTGTTTATCCTAAAAATGTCCAGGTAGAGGCACCCTGGCCATGGACCCCAGAGCCCTCCATAAAGGTTGAGTTCCATGCTGCCTGACTACCGTGGCCTAGGCAACATCTATTGTCCTGTTGCCAAGCAACTCAGATTACTGGCTTCTGAGCCACTAGCCACAGAGACTTCCAGGTTATGGAAGTGGTGGGGCTGGGTACCACAGATGCAGGAGCCAGGGCTCCCAGACTGCCTTGGAGCCCCCATAAAGAGCCTTTCCAGGGGCTGGAGAGATGGCTCAGCGGCTAAGAGCACCGGCTGCTCTTCCAGAGGACCCGGGTTCGATTCCCAGCACCTACATGGCAGCTAACAACTGTCTGTAGTTCCAGTTCCAGGCAAACACCAAGGCAAATAAAGAAATAAATAATAAATAAATAAAGTTTTTTAAAAAAAAAAAAAAAAAAAAAGAGCCTTTCCAACCTCACATCCCTGGGTAGGTAGTCACTGTGGGCAGGAGAAGCAACCCTAGGATGGATCTGACTCAAGGCAGGGAAGGTAACAAACTGCACTGATTGCAGTCAGAGAAGACAAAGGCCTACACACTAAAGCAGAGAGAGAGATGCAGAGCCAGGAATGGGCTGATAGAACTCTGATCAGGGCATAATGGCAACACGGTGTTCTAGAAAGAACGACCTATGTGAAAGACCCTCTTAGTAGGAAATGTATGTTTAAGGAAAGGCTGGGTTGGTAGGGTCCCAGCATCAGGCAGATTCATTCTCCCATTCAAAACATGAAATCAAAACCACACAAATCCTTCCTGGGATAGTGAAGTAACTCAAAGCCTCTGAGGAATGGCTTGATAGATGCACTGCTTGCCATGTAAGCAAAAGGATCAGAGTTTGGGTCCCCAGAACCCATGAAACCCAGACAAGTATGGCAGCCACCTGCAATTCCAGCACTGAGATGGGTGCTGGGGTAGCGGGAGCACACTGGCTAGCTGGACTGGCTGACAGGCAAGCTTGGGTTCGGTTGTGAAGCCCTGACTCAACAAAGGAGTGTGTCTGAGGAAGACATTCAACTTCCAAGTGAGGCCTCTCCAGGTATGCTCCCAAATGTGCCTGTGCACCTTGACAGTTGTGTTAGTGCAGCTCAGATGGAAGTCGGGAGCCCAGGAATACGGGTGGAAAAGTATTCAGTCTGTGGAGAGCCAATGAACACCACAGGTCACACAGTAACTGTAGCTTCAGAGCAAGGCTTGCTCGTCAGGGAAGGGAGGGTGTTTGGTTTCCAGAGTGTAAACAAGCACTCCTCTCCAGTTTCTCCAGTGAAAGTGTTAAAACTTCCTCCACTTAGGGCTGCTCTGTCCGGCTCCGGCTCCGTGAGACCAGCCAATGAAAGTGATCGATCACACAAACCTTATTCACAGGCTCACATCTTTAATAGTGACTGTTCGTAGATAATAGTCTAATATCAGGTGCGTACTGGGGGACCATGCCTGTTGCCCCAACTACATATTTAGCTGAGGAAAATGTCACCACAACTAGAATAACCCATTTAATCTAAATACTCTCTCTGAAAGAATAAAAGTGATCTAAAAATAAATATTAAAAAAAAATAAACTCAACCAATGACAGAACTCAAGATTTTTAAGACAGGCAGTGGTGGTGCCCATCTTTAATCTCAGCACTTGGGAGGCAGAAGCAGGAGGATCTCTTGAGTTCAAAGCCAGCCTGGTCTACAGAGTGAATTCCAGGACAGACAGGGCCACAGAGAAACCCTGTCTTAAAAAAAAAAAAAAAAAAAAAGTCCCAACACAAAACCACAAGTAACATGAATGAAACAAGGCAACATCACTTCCTCTAAATACTAATCATCCTACAGCAGTGGCCTCCACCAAGAGAGAATTAGATAAAATAAAAAAAAAAAAAAACTAAGAATTATTGCATGCTCAAATAAATCAAAGAAGATATAAACTCCTTCGTGAGCCCTCGGGGGAACACAAAGGGCTGCATGAAATAAGAAAGCCAATGCAGTATCTGAAAGAATTCAAGAAAGGCAAATAATAAAAAAAAACATGAAATCCTGAAAATGAGAAAGTAAGTATAAAGCTCAGTGGAAAGTCTCACTAATAGAATAGATCCAAAGAAAGGACAGAAAATCTGAGTTTGTTTTTAATGTCAAGGTCCTGCTAGTTCTAACAGAGACAACCTGTGTCCTTTCCTGGACAAAAGCATGTCCCTCATGGCAGCAAGCCATAGCAGAAGCTTAGCAGAGAATGTGAGTGAGATAAAGTTCACAGGAAAAGGGAGCCTGGGGGAACCACCTCTTTGTCCTGGGAAACCTAATAATCTCATCGATACCTTACCGATTTGGTTATTGGTCAATGTTATCAAGGTGAACAGCGTTTTAGTTTATAAGAGTCTAGTTCAGGTCACTTCCTGTAATTGCCTTCTGATACTTGTTATATTCTTTTTTTTTTTTTTTTTTTTTTTTTTTTTTTTTTTTTTTTTTTTTTTTTTTTTTTTTTTTTTTTTTTTTTTTTTTTTTTTTTTTTTT
>PVIH01004577.1:0-82710 GCA_004025045.1 Sigmodon hispidus
AGTCTGCCCAGAAGGCTCAGAAGGCTAAATGAATATTATCCCTAACACCTGCCACCCCAGTCTTAATCAGTGGTGGAAGAACGGTCTCAGAACTGTTTGTCTCAATTGGCCATTTAAGTTTAATAGTAAAAGACTGGTTAATAATAACAATGCATCGTAAAACCTTCAGAAGGAAAGGAATGTTTTGTGGACCATTTTTGTGTGTGTGGCAGTTTCAAGTTATTAGTTTTCAAAATCAGTACTTTTTAATGGAAACAACTTGACCAAAAATCTGTCACAGAATTTTGAGACCCATTAAAACAAGTTTAATGAGAAAAAAAAAATTTATTTAAAAAGTATTTTTCCCATATATACCTCTGTTCCCCCTCCCTTCACTGCTCCCAGTCCCTCCCAGTCCTCCCTCAGCCTCCCCCCATCCCCCCACCAATTCCCCCACCCATCCCCAAGGAGAGCAAGGAGTCCCAAGGTGGGTCAGTCCAGTCTGGCACATCCAGTTGAGGTAGGTCTGAGTACTGAGTCTCCCAGTATTAAGGCTGAGTTAGGTGTTCCTCTGTAGGGAATGGGCTCTGATATGTCAGTTCATGTACCAGGAACATAGTCTGATCCTACTGCAAGAGGCTCCACAAACAGTCGTCCACCTTTGGAGGGATTAGTTTCTTTTCCTGAAGGTTCCTCAGTGATTGTTTCTAATTCAGTGAGCTCCCAATAGCTCCAGTGAGCTGTCTCTGTGTACACCCTTCATTTTAAGATTGAACTTGGCACCCTAGGACACCTCACACACTATGAATACATCCCTCTCTTAACAAGAGAGGATCCCAATTATACTCCTCTCCAAACAATGAAACCAATGTCTCTACTCCTGATGGACATCAAAGGATCCTCTTTTCTAGACAGTTTTTAATTCAGAAGTATTTCCAGTTAAATCTGGGTATGAGAGCAAGGGAAATAATCTGGCTGGAACTGGTTTTGAATACATGAAAAATAAGACATACTATGTCCTCTGAACATTTAGGGAGAATTCCCTATTTTCTGTCTTTTGCCTATGCATTGTGAGAAGGGACCTGCTCGGTTGAAAAAGGTTATATCCTTCAAACCTGTTTGTTAAAAGAGAGATGCAGCCATGCTAGTGCTCTTAGCAACCAAACTTCTCTTTCTCTTGAACCTGTAAAAGGAAGCTCCAGACAATAGCTGGATATTCCTGGAGTTCTCTAACCCCCAGGCCCACTCTCATCCTTTGTCTTTATGTAAGAGGGGTCTAACGAAGCTCATTTGCTTTTGGGTGTTATGTAACCCAGGAGCCTCCACCTCCCACATGCTGGGATTATAGGCTTGTGCCACCACACCCAGATCTCCGCTCCAGTTAGCCCTCCTGACAGCGGGATTCTGAATTAGCTCTTCAGTTTTAAACAAAGTTCCCTCGCTCCTTTACAGTCTCTGTGCCTTCATTATAAATTTTGACAAGAAACCAGGAACCTGGAAACATCAGGTCCAGACACTAAGCACCAGAAACACTAGAATTACAAGTGTATGCCACCATGCCCAGTGCACGGGGTGCTGGAGATCAGAGCCATGTTTCTTCACGAATGCTAGGCAGACACTGTAGCCTAAGCTACATTCCCATGCCAGCCTTGAGCTCTCGATTCTCCACATCCTAAGTGCTGGCATGCCTGGTGTGCATCACCACACCCAGCTCAATTTCTTTAATGTCATTTCCCCTTCAGCTTCGAGCACTCTGACTTCACTTTGTTCCCGCATAGCTTTCGTTCACCTTTCCAATTTATGTTTCCTTATGATAGGCCTAGATTAATTGGCAGTCTCTATAATAGCCTCTTGTATCCACTTTGACCCTGAAAACTGCCCTTGATCTTGCTTTACTGTGGTTCTTTAAATACACAAATAGTCTGTCCCACTTGCCCCATGTAGGCCAGAAAGACATTGAATTTTAATAAGATCCCCTCTTCTTTAAAAATAGAAAACAACCACAAAAAATTAATTTTTTTGAGAGAAGATATCATGTATCCTGGATCATTCTCAAACTTGCTACATAGCTGAGAATAAAACTGATTTTCCCATCTCCAATTCATGAGGTTTGGGATTATAGACATACACTTCCACAGCCAATCTATGAGGTGCTGTGGATTAAGCCCAGGGCATCATGCACACCATGAATGCACTCTGTATAGTTCTCTACTAACCGCCCTGTTATTGTCTCCTCACTGTGTTTGTTTCTAGGTCTCCAGGCCCAGGCTCGATTCTGCACACTTTGGCTTTTAGCATCCTGAGCAAGGTGTTTGGTTGGTTTCTTTGATTTCTTTTGTTTGGTCTCTGTGCCTTTGCTGCAACTGTCTCCCACCACCTTGCCTGGGAAGACTTCATCAAACACATTCTTCTAGAGGTTTTCATCCTAAGCATCTGACCTGCAAACAAGCACACTGCAAGTGTTCCCTAAAATCCAGACAGAGTGGGAGCCGGGGATGTGGTTCAGCGGTAGAGCACTAGCCTGGCATGTGTGAGTCTGCAGCGCCATGGTTAGCATAGCAAAGAGAGCATCGAAGCGACAATGACCAAAACAATCTGAAGAAATGAGAGGAAGAGTGAAGAGTGGTGGCAGCGGCGGCAGCAGAGCCACCAACAGTCACCAAATGAGAGCATTGCTTTGTTTTAATTGTAGGCTGTTGGCTGGGAGCTCTAGGTTCCCCTGTCTCTGCCTCGAGTGCTGAAATCATAGGTGTGTGCCTCCATGCCATGGTGAGAGCATCTTGACATGTGAGCACAGTCCAAGAGGCCATTCTCTCAGTCCTTTTTTCCGTGAGCTGCACGATGTCATTTACTCAGGAGGCCCATGGACATGTTGCCTGGCATACGGTGCATATGGGCACAGGTGTGCTGCTGATGTCATGTGCTGTCAACATTGCTGGAGTTGGTAAATAAATAGCCACTGTCTCCTTCCCGAGAATAATTTCTTACCTGGAAAGTCTTGATCCTTTAATTTTTATTTAGAGGTTTAAATTATTTTTGGAAGTTTATTTGTAGGATGCATTGTTCAGCATACACATGGAGTCAGAAGACACCCTGGTGGGTCCCATCTCATCTTTCAGATGTACATGAGCTCTAAGGAATTGAATGCAGGCCAGCAGGCTACTAAGAAAACAATTAATGAGCTCTCTCACCTACCATTTTTTTCTTGAGACAGACCCTCATATACACATAGCTCAGCTTGGACTTAGACATGCTATATAACCAAAGATGACCTTGAACTTCTGATTCTCATGCTTCTACCTACAAAACCTGGAATTAAGGGTGCATGTCACCAAGCCAGGATTATTTATTTATTTATTTATTTATTTATTTATTTATTTATTTATTTAATGTATTAGAGATAGTATCTTGCTGTCTAGCTCAGGCTGACCTTAAACTCTTGAGTATCCTCCTGCCTCAGTTTCCCAAGTGTTGGGAATATAAATCTCAGGTTGTGTAGCTGTGATCTTGCTTTATGACCCAGCAATGAGAGAGTTATCTCTGGACATGGAGGAAGGGACAGAAATCTGTTGCTGTCCACCTGTTGTGGACGGCCTGCCACAGGGATTGTTGCGCTCATTGTCACCATTGCCCATATGTGTGTGCTTGCGGGTCACAGAGTCCATTTTCTACAGGCATCTTAAACAAATTTCAAAGTCACTCAACAGGCTCCTGGTTTCCCTGCCTGAGAAACCAGAGCTCCTCCTGGGATTTGGCCAGGTCTTCGCCTGCCTAATCTGTTGTCTGCCAAGCATTTTGGTTGACTACAACCTCAAACAAAATTCCATCTACACAGAAGCTTAGTGGGGTGTTTTTTCTGTCCTGAACACACCATTCCTTTCCTGCAGGTATAACTGCTTCCCTTTCCAACTAATCAAGTTCTTTTTCTGCTTGTATCTCACTGAGGAAGAGTGGGGTGGTACAGGGAGAGTGCAGAGTATGATATTTAGTGCTGGTTTTGTACGTGAGGTTCAAAAATGTACTTACAAATAAAAACACACTTCCAAGAGTCAACATGTCATATTTGAAAGCTCATTGTCTGTGTTATGTGCCCCCACACCCCCGGCATCTGCCAAACTCCTGCATGGGGGAATTACCAGTCTCTTCTTCCACCATGAAACCAGAATGTTCTCTGGGCTAGGAGCTGTTTCCAACCTCATGCTCCTTCAAAAAAGGCTTTCAAGGCTTTCAATTGTTCAGCCTTGCTGCTCAGCTCTTATTCTGGAAGCTCTGAACACTTATGTCTAGGGCCACGTGGAAATAGTAGCTCTCAGTTTTGTTAACACACAGTCTCTATAGCCCAGGCTGGCCTCAGACTTGCTGTGTGGAAGAGACTAGTCTTGAACTCCTGATTCTCTTGCTTCTAATTCCCAGGTGCTGAGATTAATACCACCACACTTAGCTTACTCTCCTTTTGATTAGCCTGTGACCTGTCACAAACTAATAGCAAGTCTACAAATTTTATTGAGTACCTAGCATGTGCCAAATGTTAATCCAAGAGGAATGATCTGTATTTCAAGTTTAGTATACATTTCCCTCTGATATCAATTAATTGATTGATTGACTGATTGATTGACAGACTATTTTGAGAGTCAACAGAGTCTTGCCATGTTTGCCTATGTCACTAAGCTACAGCCTCAGACCCCTTTAACATCTGCAGAGTTAGAGTAGTAGGCTATGGTGACCCACACATGTAATCTCAGCACTTGGGAAGGCACAGACAGGGTGACCAGAAGACCAGGATCATCTTTCAGGTACATTGTGAATTCAGGCTAGCCTGGGCTACATATGATCCTGGCTCAAATGCCTCCACCCTGCAGAAACAGAAAGAAACTTAAACAAAATTAAAAATGGATAAAAACATAAGAAAAATAGACAAATAGGAGTATATATTATAGATAGTGGCTCTTACAGTCGTAGACAGTCTATTAGTGTGCTAGTCTTTTTAAATTTAAAAGTATTTTATGTACCCACCACTGTTCCCCTCCCTCCCCTCCTCCCAGTCCTCCCCCAGCTTCTCCCCACCCTATCCCCCCATCCATTCCTCAGAGAGGGTAAGGACTCCCAGGGTGAGTCAATGCAGTCCGGCATATTCAGTTGAGGTATAAACAAGCTCCTCCCCCAGTATCAAGGCTGAGTAAAGTGTTTCTCTGTAGAGAATGGGCTCCAAGAAGCCAGTTCATGCACTAGGAATAAATTCTTGCCCCAATACCAGAGGCCCCACAAACTATCCACACCATTCAACTGTCATGCACATTCGGAGAGCATAGTTCAGTCCCATGCAGGTTTCCCAGCTGTCAGCTCCGAGGCAGTGAGCTCCCATAGCTCAGGTCAGCCGTCTCTGTGGGTTTCCTCATCATGATCTTCATCCTTTTGCTTACGTACTCTCTCCTTCCCCTTTGTGACTGGACTGGGAGCTCAACACAGTGCTTAGCTGTGGATCTCTGTATCTGATTTCATCAGTTGCTGGATGAAAGTTCTACAATGACAATTAGAGTGGTCATCAATTTGATAATAGGGGAAGGCCAGTTCAGACACCCTCTCCACTATTGCTTGGAGTCCTAGCTGGGGCCATGTTTGTGAGTGCTTGGGTATTTCCCTAGCACCAGGTTTCTCTCTAACCCCACAAGAGCTCCCTCCATCAAGACGTCTGTTTTGTTGTTCTCCCTCTCTGTCTCTCCCCCATCTCATGTTCTCTTCCTACTTCCTTTTACCTGATCCCACTATGGTCCTACTTTACTCAGGAGATCTTATGTATTTCCCCTTCCTAGGCAGATCCATGGATGTCTCTCTTAGGCTCCTCCTTGTTACCTAGCTGCTCAGGGGTTGTGGATTGTAGCCTGGTTATCCTTTGCTTTACATCTAAAATCTACTAATGAGTGAGTATATGCCATGTTTATCTTTCTAGGTTTGTGTGATCTCACTCAGGATGAGTTTTTTCTAGTTCCATCTATTTGCTTGCAAATTTCAGGTTGTCCTTTTTATCTTTTTTTTTTTTTTTTTTTTTACTGATAATTAGTATTACACACACACACACACTCTCTTTAATTGAGGGACATTTAACTTGTTTCCAGGTTCTGGCTATTACAAATATTGCTGCTATGAACATAGTTGAACAAATGTCCTTATGGTAAGAATGTGCTTCTTTTGGGTATATGTCCAAGAGTAATATTACTGAGTCATGAGGTAGATTGATTCCCAGTTTTCTGAGAAACCACCATACTGATTTTCAAAGTGGCTGTGCAAGTTTACATTCTCACCAGAAATGGAGGAATGTTCCCCTTACTCCACATCTTCTCCAGCATAGGCCGTCATCTGTGTTTTTGATCTTAGCCATTCTGACAGGTGTTAAGATGGTATCTCAGAGTTGTTTTGATTTGCATTTGTCTGATGGCTAAAGATGCTGAGCAATTATTTAAGTGTCTTTTAGCCATTTGAGATTCTTGTGTTGAGAATTCCCTATTGAGGTCTGTACCCCAGTTTTAAACTTGATTTACTTGGTGTTAGTGTCTTGATCATCTGGTTTCATGTGTAAGTAGCCTCATGTAAAGCACTGAGTGGTAGCAGACTCTAAGTTTGAAAGATCCATTTTGTTTTGGTAGGGGAGGGATGTCCCACTGAATCACCTAGACTGATGTGGAACTCCTGGGCTCAGTTCATCTTCCTACTGCTCAGGCTTCTGAGTTCCTGTACAAACGGACTCATCCCATCACGTCCAGCTTAATTTAATCCAGCAAAAAAGTTCCTTAATTGAGTAAAAAGCAAAAACTCCTAAGGGTGAGGAAGGCACAGTGTCATTGGACATACTTTTTCTGTCTCAGGTAAAATAATGACTTTAAACATTTGCTGACATGTACAACATGATGACCACAGTTAATAACATTGCATTGTGTTCTTAAATTGCCATACTATTAGATGCTTAAACCACAAAAAGATTAAGTATATGAGGTAATGCATATGTTAATTAGCTCACTTGAGCTATTCCTTAATGTCTACATATTTCAGGTTCAATTTTGTTTTTTCAAAGAGTCTTAAATTATATAACCACAGTGGGCCTGGAACTGTGTAACCCAGGTTGGCCTTAGACTTGTAGTAATCCTTCTGCATCAGCTTCTTAAGAGCCAGGATTACCAGTGTTCACCGTTATACCTGGGTTAAAATGTGTAATTATTTGTCAACTAAAAGAAGAAACATCATGGTCATGCCAGGGAAGCTGAGGCATGAGGATTATAGTGAGGTCAAGGCCAGCCTGGCTACATAGTGAAAGCCTGTTTCAAACAAACAACACACGATAAACAGTTATAAGATAAAATCACTAAATAGGCTTTTAAAAATGGCAAAGGATGTAACTCGATTGATTGGGTGCTTGGCTGACACTGAGGAAGCTGGAGGAATCAATTCCCAGCGCAGTGAAAACATGGTGTCTGTCGCATCCTTGCAATCCTGAGTAGGAGAAGAGGAAGAGCATGGTCATCCCTGGTTACCATCCCTGGTTAAGAGTGAGTCTTAGGGCTAGAGTGTGGGAAATGAAAGGAAGAAGGAAGGAAAGAGAAGAAGGCAGGAAGGAGAAAGAAAAACATAAAGAGAAAAGAAAGAAATCAAGAAAAAGAGAGGAAGTGAGAAAGGGAAGGGAGAAGAAAAGACAGGGAAAAGAGACAAAGAAGAAAATGTCTTGGTCACTTTTATATTGCTGTGACACAGCTCCATGCGTGAGGCATCTTATCAAGCGTTTCATTTGGGGGCTTGCGGTTCCAGAGGGTTAGAGCATCCTGGGGGAGTGTGAGAACACACAGGCAAGCGTGGCACTGGAGCAGTAGTTAAGAGGCCTTGAGCCTCAAGCACAAGATAGAACTGGGAATGGTGTGAACTTTTGTGCTTCCTCCAACAAGTCCACATCTCTCCATTCTTTCCAAATACTCTCACTAACCAGGGACCATGTATTCAAACAGATGAGCCTATGCGGACCATTATCATTCAAGACACCAAAATAAGCAAAAATCTACTAGAATCCTGCATTTGGTAAGAGATAACATCTGAGACAATTGATCCTGGGAAGGTATAAGGGAGGTAGCATTTGAACCCAGGACACATGACAGGATAGGATTTCTAACTGGAGAGAAATACACACAGGCAAGAAAGAACACAGCTTTATTTATAATACACATGTTCTTGGATATACATTGAAAAGTCTGGTTCTGTTTGAAGAGGAATATGCTTAGGGTTGTGTAGTAGAAAGATGTCAGCCCATGTGGTAGAGGGCACGGGGAAGAGAGCAGAAAAGCTACAGAGTGGTCTGATAAAGAAGAGCTTATGGGGCTGGGCACAGAGTGTTTGCCTAGCATTCATGAAGGCCTGGGTTTGAACCTCAGCACAGCATAAACCAGATGTGGTGGTGCACAGCTACAACTCCAGTGTTCAGACAGGAAAGGCAAGCAGGGTCAAATACAAGAGAATGCAGCTCGTCAATGGGGTACCCCAGCCACGGTGAGCCCAGGTATGTGTGTGCGTGTGTGTGTGTGTGCGTGTGTGTGTGTGTGTGTGTGTGTGTGTGTGTGTGTACTGTTGGGAGACTCAGCATAAACCAGATGTGGTGGTGCACAGCTACAATTCCAGTGTTCAGACAGGAAAGGTGGGAGGATCAGAAGCTCAAGGCTACACTTTGAGCTCAAAGCCTGCCTAACATACATGACACTTTGTCCAGAGAGGGGATGGGGGGGCGGGGGGAGGGGGAGAGGAAAGAATAGCGGAAGGAAAAGGAGTGAAGTCAGAACCTAAAGGCAGTGACCTGAGTGGACTCCCCAAGGCTGACTGGCTGGAGATGGGCACTCGATTGCAGGGGAGCGGAGAGAAGGGCTGTGTAGCAGCTTCCTCTCCTTTCTCTGGTTGAACCTCCATCATTCACACTGTTGCAATACCCGAGCCTCCCTGTAGCTTATTTCTCTAGTCTGGGCACCAGAGGGATAATCTGCTATGCTGACTGTGAGGCAGAAGCTCTGGTAGCAAATTGTCCCCACACCATCCAAGTGCAGAAAGAAAGAGAAGAAGGTTCTCAGCCAGTGGGTCATGACCTCGGTGGAGTGTCAAAGGACCCTTTTACAAGGGTCACATATCAAATATGCTGTATTTCAGAGCTTCACATTACAATTCACAATAGAAGCAGGGTACCAGTTATGAAGCGACAATGAAATAATTTTATGGTTGAGGTCACCATGACATGAGGAACTAGACTAGGGGTCACAGCGTCAGGAAGACTGAAAAGCACTGGAGCAGAAGATGTTGCCATCATTTAGTAAATGGTCATCCCACCAGGAGCTGACAGCCACACAGGACTGCTCCCTTCCCTAAGCTCGCTCTCATGAATTTAGTATTTGATTCTTTATGGAACACGGTTATATAACTCAGCTTTTTCTTTGGCTTTCCTGCTCTTCCTCTTTTTCCTCTTTCCTTATCCCTTTCCTTTATTCTTTTTGTATTTTTTGAGACCAGATCTCTCTGTGAATTCCAAGGTGGCCTATAATCTAAGCAGAAGAATGGTATCAGCCAGAAGTATATAGTGAGATTCTCTCTCTCTCTCAGAAGTATTAAAGTGTAGCACATAAAATCATATTAAGAATAACTATATAACCACTTTATAGTTTGGAGATAGATTCTTTCTTGAATATTTTGTAAAAATAAAGTTTTAATAAACAGATTTTACTATAAAATACTTAAAGTTGATATATGTAAGGAAAAATCTACCATGACCCAAATACAGGGAAAATACTTGCGGTATAATTGATGGAATTTTTTTTTTTTTGCTTCAAAATGCCAAGAAAATTTTAATGTCAAAGTGGTAAAGAATATGTGAACTACAAAAGTACAAAAAAGTGCATTACAGAAACCACAAAATATGTGAATTCCAGAAAGAAAAAAAGAAGAAAGGAAGGAAGAAAGGAAGGAAG
Organism: Sigmodon hispidus; assembly: GCA_004025045.1. Lineage (NCBI taxonomy): Eukaryota > Metazoa > Chordata > Mammalia > Rodentia > Cricetidae > Sigmodon > Sigmodon hispidus. The sequence continues at coordinate 9,960 of PVIH01004577.1, forward strand.
GGGAATGGCCAACAGGAGTTCTAAAGTGTGGTCTTCATGGCAGACATGGTGGCCGCTCTGATTAGCTTTAACTATAAACTTGGCAGCCTAGAGTCCTTTGAGAGGAGAGCTCTGAGCATCACCACAGGATCACCTGTGGGATACCTGTGGGTGGGTGTCTGGATTGTCAAGTGCTAAGGTAGGTTCAGCCCACTGTGGGCAGCACCATCCCTAGGCAATGCTAGCTGAGTGTAAGCAGGTGAAAAAGCCAACTAGCAAGCAATATCCGCCATGGTTACTGTTATACTTATTGTCTGTGAAGTGGATTTCTTCCTTGACACAGAGTTAATGCTGTATGGAAGAGCAATGTTGGTGGCCCTCAGTGATGAATTGTATCCTGGCATTGTAAGCTGAAATAAAGCCTTTCTTACCCCCAAATGCTTTTGTTCAGAATGTGTTTATCACAGCAAAAGAAAGACTCATCTTCTCAGTCCCAAGTGACATGGCTGAAACAGGACTGGTATGAGCCTGAGGCCAGCTGGAGCTGGGCTGTGGAGAGAGACTCTATCTCAGAAAATTAAAAAACCCAAAACAAAACAAAAAGCAAACAAAAACACCAAAGAGCTGGGAGTGGTGCACAACCTTGGCACTTGGTAGAAAGAAGCAAGCGGATCACTGCTAGTTCAAGGCCAGCCAGGACTACATGGTGAGTGAGCCCTTGATTAGTGTAGTTTTACCAGTTGTGGATAGATATTGAAAGTCACAGTCTGTTTCACAAGTAATACAGAGAAAGAAAGAGGAGGAGAAACAGGAGGGGGAAAAGGCAAATATACACTTCTAGGGTATTCTGGTCCAATCATACGGAAGGACGATTTCACAATTTGAACCTGTGGAAAAATTAAAATGACCTTAACCTTGCCTGCTAGGAATGCACTCTGGGGACACATTTTAGAATAGACAGAAAGCACTGGCTCTTCAGATGCGATTGGAAACACATGTTGTTTGCTGTATGCGTCTGTTTGTTTCTCCAGCCTGGTCGGAGCTAAGCCTTATTCCCAGGGGTGTATTCAGACTTTAGCAAAATGCCAAGCAGAGAAATGGGAGTGTTTCATGTCTGGGTAAAGGAACAGACAGAAGACAAAGAAATAAATAGATGTTTCTGTTGTGGATGGAGAAAGCCGATGTTGCCTTCAGCTCCAAACACACGAGCAGTGTGCTAACAGTCTTGGGAGCTTCCAGGCCACCATCTCATGCTACCTCAGACCTAGGCAAAGGGAAAAATGTGAGCAGATTGCTTTCTGAACCTCACTGAACCTACCATTGCAAGGAAAACCATGGGCTGTGAATGTAGCTTATTTGTAGCACACAAGAGGAAACCCTGGGTTCAGTTCCCAGTGCTACAAAAACACGGTGTTGTGGAACATGCTTATAATCTCAGCCCTAGATTGGGAAGTGGAGGCAGAAAGATCAGAAGTTCAAGGTTGTTCTTGACCACATGGGGGAATTCTAGCTTTGACTAAGGACCCTGTCTCAAAAACATAAAATTGAAATACTCCAAAACCAAAAATTAAAACTAGGTAACCTGGGCATGGTGGCACACACCTTTAATCTCAGCATTTAGGAGGCAAAGGCAGGCAGATTTCTGTAGACAAGTTGGTCTACAAAGAGAGTTCCAGGACAGCCAGGACTGGGTAGTGAAACCCTGTCTCAAACCAAACCCCAAACAAATAATTCGGCCAAACAACAACAACAAAAATTCTAGTAGATGAACAAACAGTTTCCCAGTACGAATGAGAGATAATCTTGCTAATAATAAGGCTTCCAGGCTCCTCTGTTTCAGACTTTCAGTGTGCAAGATCTGACAGTAGGCTTAACCCAAATTTCCCTCAAGCCCCTTTTAAGATGTTTATTGGTCGTTCTAGTATATAGTTGTGCCTAGGTATCTATAGGAAATTAGACTCAAAATCATGTAATACAAAAAAAAAAAAACTATGTGATGTTTATCTTTGCTCTTTTTTGAGGGGGAGGTGAACCAACCAGCTCACAAATAAATCACACATAGAGGCTTATGCTTAATATAAATGCCTTGCTTTAGCTTGGCTTTTATCTTGCCAGATTTTCTTAAATTATCCAGCCTATCTTTTGCCTCTGGGATTTTCTGTAGAAAGAGGTTTCTGGCTGTCCTAGCCCCATGATTCAGACCTGCCTGCTGCTGCTTATCTGGACCAGCAATCCCAAAGTCCCAAAGAAACACACAGACACTTATATTAATTTCATGCTGTTTGGCCTATGGCTCAGGCATGTTGCTAGCTAGCTCTTTCATCTTAATTCAACCCATTTCTATTAATCTGTCCTGCCCTGTGGCCCATGGCTTACGTATTTCATTACATCTTGCATCATGGCCGGCTGGATCACGGCTCCTTGACTCTGCCCTCCTTGCCCTACTATGCTCTGATTTCCCGCCTACTTCTACGGTGCCTGCCATGGCCAAAACAATCCCTTTATTTCACAGCATACAGAAAGACATTCCCACATCACTTTTCTTTTCCAATTACTTCTGTAAATCTTATTCTTTCTCCATGGCTTGCTATGTGGCTGGGTGGCTGACCCCTGGAGTCTTCTTTCTTCTCTGGTTACTCCTTGCTCCACCCAGATTTCTCTGATTCTTTCTCTCTGCCTTGCTATTGGCTGCTCAGTCCTATATTAGACCAGTCAGGTGTTTTAGACAAGCCAAGTAACACAGCTTCATAGAGTTAAACAGATGCAACATAAGCAAAAGTAGCACACCTTAAAATAATATTCTACAACAGCTGTGGATGCTTCATTCCGTTGCGGAAAAGGTGCAGAATTTGCATATTTCTAGCCCACCTTCCTTTGTGCTTTCTGTCACTCTCAGCTTACTTACAGTCCTTTTTGCAGTATAAATGTTAGATAAATAGTTATTATGCTGGATAACTTAGGAAGTAACAATGAGAAAAAGTCTGTATTTAATTAGCTCAAAACAGTCTCAAAAAAAAAAAATCACTTGGCCCTTGAGATGGCTCATACAGTACAAAGTGATCGGCTTGAGTTCAGTCCCTGTAACCCATGTAAAGGTGACACCTTCACGCTCCTGCTGTGGCTCAGACATGTCCCCACACATCTCCCTCCCCTCCAACAAATGTTGGAAAAGAACCAGAAGTTTAAGGCCACCCAAAGCTATACGAGATGTTTTAAAAGCAAATTTTTGGACTATTTTTGATCCATGATCCACATATGGGAAATCTGATGATATGGTAGGACAACTCTGTGTGTGAGTGTGAGAGAGAGAAAGAAAGAAAGGAGGGGGGGAGAAAGGGAGGGAGGGAGAGGGGAGAGGGAGGGGGAGAAAGGGAGGGAGGGGGAGGGGAGAGGGATGGGGAAAGAGAGAGAGAGAGAGAGAGAGAGAGAGAGAGAGAGAGAGAGAGAGAGAGAGAGAGAGAGAGAGATGTCCTCCACTGTTCTTCCACTGGCTTGCCTATCATTGTATAGATGAGTGCACGGATAGTTCTTTCCTCTTATATTATTTGCTTGTCATTTTTCAGATATATTTCTGCAAATATATTTTCTCAGTCTGTGTTCTTTGCCAATTCCCTAATGGAGTTTTTTGATGAGGAGTTCTGTTCTGCTGTGTTTTGAGACAGAGTCTTATGCAGCCAAAGCTGACTTTGAACTAAGTCTTCCACCTCTAGTTCCCAAATGCTGGGATTGTGCTACCATGCTTGGCTGATAAGCAGTTTTTGTTTTTAAGTTACATTGTGTGTGTGTGTGTGCTTGCGCCATAGTATGCAAAAGGAGGTCAGAAGACATCTCTTGGAATCATTTCTCTGCTTGCATCATGTGAGTCCTAGAGATGGAACTCAGGCCTGATGGCAAGAGCCTTTACAAACTGAGCCATCTGGCTGCCTTGTCAGTTCTTGGTTTTGAAGTTGTCCAACTTATCAGTTTGATGCATTTAGTGGCTACTCATTCCTGTCCTCATCAAAAGCTTTCTTATACTGAGCCTTATTCTACTAGGCATATACCATGGATGCGCACACGCACTGTATGTGTGTATGTACACGTATATATGTATGTGTACATTGTAAAAAAACTTGTTTTGCTTAAAATCTTTTAACATAAATTTATCTGAAATTAGTTTTAACATGTTTTCTTAATAGTTTTAAGTGCATTTGTCCAGTAGATCTGGCTCCATTTATTAAAAACAGCCACCTTTCTTTCTGGGTTGAAGTGTAACCTCATCATAAATCAATGTGGTATGCTTGTGAATCTGTGGATTCCCTTCCAGTCTGCAGTCTGTGCTGAATTCACACTGTTATAGTTCTGCTACTCTGCAATATGGGATATTGTAGGAACTCCAGCCTGGTTCTTTTGGTCCTTCATGTTTTCATATAAAATTTAGTATCAGTTTGTCACTGTCTACAAACACCTCTAAAACTATCTGCTTGGGGTTAGAGGGATTGCCCAGTGACTAGAACACATATTCCTCTTGCATAAGACAGAGTTCGGTTCCTAGATAGGATCCACATCAGTCCACTCACACAGGCACTGCACTCACATGCACATACCCGCTCCCATATTTACATAATTAAAAAAAAAAGACCCTGGAAAAACAGCTAGAAGAATTTTTTTTTTCAAAAAGGTAAGCCAGAGATTAAGATGCTGAGGTAGGGAGGCAATTCTGAGTTTGAGACCAAACCAGGACCTCATCTTCGATGTGGACACTCAAACATACATGTGCAGATGTGTACATGAGTATTATGCTTCAGTAAAAACTGTCACTAAATGTAGCTCAGTGTTAGGGTACTTGTCTAGCATGCGGTGGCCCTGAGTCATAGTTTCAGAATTGAGGAGAAATGTTAAGTAATTCAGGTCAGTTGGGAGCAACCTTGCCTCATAGGCATGAAACCCTGGATTTAATGCCCAGCACCTCATAAGCTGTACTTGGTGTCATCTTCTCATGGTCCCAGGACTCAAGACAGACAAATCAGAAAGTCAAAGTAGTCAGCAACACAATGCGTTGGAGATCAGACTGAGCGCTGTGCTATGTGAGACTCAGCCAGACACAGACATATTTAACATCAGAAGGTAGGTGAGATGCTCCAGACGGGCAATACTGCACTGAGGAGTGTGCATATGTGTGTGTGTGTGTGTGTGTGTGTGTGTGTGTGTGTGTGTGAGAGAGAGAGAGAGAGAGAGAGAGAGAGAGAGAGAGAGAGAGAGAGAGAGCTCTGTGTGAACAATGGACAAGAAGCGAATAAGAGCGAGTAAGAGATTGGAAGGATGCTCAGAAGGATTTGAAGCTCCTAGGTCAAGGAGCTGTCAGAGGCTTTTTTTTTTTTTTTTAAGGGTAGGAAGTAAGAACATATGAAACTAATGTGCTAAATTATATTTTTAATTTGAAGCAAGGTTAAAGTTTAATTTAAGCCCTGACTAATTTCCTTGGAACTGTGGGGAAGTGGGTATGTTGTAATCTGGATGGTGACTTTAAAAACTCTGAATTCTCTAACAGGAGGAGAGTTGATTCATGGACCCCTTTCTCTCCTGTTCCTGGGGACAAGAAACAGGTTCCTAACCAATAGAATGGTCCAGCTGTGGCTTCACCAGTGAATCAATGACAGCCAGTCACATATGCAAATGAGGAAGTGCTCAGGCTTTCTAAGGAAATAACTGGGAGGAAATGTATGGGGAAGCAAGCAATGGGTACTGTGAGGCAACGGGGAGAGGGGGATGGAATTTTCTGTCTAATCGCTGGCAATTTGGGGGAAATCTCCAAGGACCAAATGTTCTGGAAGAAATTTTGTGTATTAAGAATGTCCCCAAATTAGACCTCTCAGCTTAATTCAGGCCTTCTGGAACATCCCCTCCCCCACCGACTTTGAGATGGGTAGTTTGATCGCTTCCTTAGAAATATAAACCAACTGGGTTTTACCCAGTGTGGGTCAGAGTCAGAGAGACATGTGTGTTTGGCTAACGGCTCCCACTGGGTTCCCAGCAGACGGGATGGATGCCTAGTTCAAAGCCACTTTGTTGTAAAGTGTCTGCCTGTTGAAAAAGCATGTCATGGAAATGACTCCAAAGATGGACTGATAGGGACTTCAGTACCACCTTGACCCTTTTCCCCATTCTGTGTCTCCTTTTCTTGTTAAAAAAAGATAGCTTACACCTTGAATAACAAACATATACCTTGTTGAGAGGACAGATCCTAGTGTGCCTAAGACACTGAACACAGTATCTGGCATGCAACAAGCCTTCCTTCAATGATCATAATATTATTATTTTTGCAATGTTTTCTGGCTGATGTCATGCTGGACAATAAATGTAGCATTGAGAGGCTCATTTTTCTAGGTCACTGTGTCCACAGTTAGTGAGCTGAGCCAAGTTGCAGTTCATTTGGAACCAGGATTGGTGTTCAGGCAAACAATGGGAAAGAAGCAAAAGGCATGGAGAACTACTGACTTATTGACTGGTCTATCTGGCTTAGGAACCTGCAAAAGCCTATGTAAGTAGTAAGTTTGGGGGCTTGTCCTGCAGACAAAGTAAGTTTTACAATACAGTTTGCAAAAGCCCTGATCTTTATATTCTATAATACCCCATTTCACTTTTAAGAACATTGGCTAGAATGTACTGTTTATTTGATTATTATTGTTATTATTATTATCATTATTATTAATTTTGAGACAGAGTTTCCCTTTGCAAACTTGGTTGATCTTGAGCTCACTATGAAGATCAAGCTGGCTTTGAACTTGTGGAAATCTAGCTTTGGCTTCTCAGGGGCCGAGATAACAGAAGTGGAATCGCCCCACCTGGCTTTTGACCACTCAATGGATCAGAATTTACACAGTCAAAGGCTGGCTTCTATCACATTCCCCAGGTTGTAAATAAAGAAACTGAAGTGAGTGAGTGGCAGCCAGGTAGTGTGTGTGTGTGTGTGTGTGTGTGTGTGTGTGTGTGTGTGTGCATGCGCGCACGTGTGGGTGCTGCTGTTTCTACAACCACTGCTCTAGGCTCTCTGGGGGAAATTGTTTTCCCTAAGACAGGCTCCCAAGTGGCAGCTATTTAAAGAGCAGGCCCATTGCTAAGGGGAAGTGCTGTTATTCCTTGCCAGCTCCATGCGCAAGGCTGTTTCTGAACTGCCCACCCTGTGCTTAGGCAAGCTAGCTCTTTCTCTAAAATTCACACTCCATTCTGCTTTATGTTTGTGGTTCCCATTCTGGCCAAGTTTACCCCCTGAGGTTACAGAGCATGCCCATTTCCATCATCAAAGAGCTGGAACAAACGTGGCCTGTATACATATATTCATGTTCCCGATTTACTTAGGACCTTTGGAATGATTTGTCACTATTTCTTCAGTGGTGGCTGGAGACAGAGTGGCCAATGGGAAAGAATGGGCCCCTTGTTGGATGTACTTGTCTTCACACAGCAAGCATGTGGGTAAACTAGGCTGTTTGAGGTATCATATAGATGCTGTGAAGAAATGGAAAGGAAAATGTGATAAGGGCTCTGAAGGCTGAAGGAGCCCGTGCTAAGAGGCTGACAAAGAAATTGTGAGAGTGTGGCAGCCAGGGTGCAAAGATCCGGAAGGCCACCGGCCAGCACCAGGCCAGCCCAAGTGGCTTCTGGAGAGGGAGAAAGTTCTGCTTCCTGGAACATCTTCTATACTGGTGGAAGTGTTTTCAGGCCTAGAAAGGAGTGTAGATTTGGTTGTTTTGTTTCTTCTCAGATGTCATAGGAATCTGTTATTTGAACATTTTTTTGATCTTTTGCGAGCTATGAATATCTCTTTCCAGCTACCTGCCTGAGATTCCTGGGCCTTTAAGATTGATTGATGCTGTATTTCAGATCAAGACTTGCTTTTTGTTTGTATTTTGTCTTTCTTTTTTATAAGTAAATCTTTTTTAAAAATTGTATGCACATTGGTGTTTTGCTTGCATGCATGTGTGAGGGTGTTAAATCCCCTGACACCAGAGCAACAAATATTTGTGAGCTGCCATATGGGTTTTGGGAATTGAACCCGGGTCCTCTGGAAGAGCAGCCAATGCTCTTAACTGCTGAGCCATCTCTCCAGTGCCCAGTTTCTTGCTTTTCTTTTGACACAAGGTCTCATTGTGTATTCCAGGCTAGCCTGGATTTCACTGTCTCATCTGTATTCTAGGCTGGCCTCAGATTTGCTGTATTCTTACCTCTGACTTGAAAGTGCTAGAATGATAGGTTACAGATATGAGTCACCACATCTTTTATCTCCTCCTCAGCTTCAGCCTTGTCTTCCTTCTCTTTTGTTGGAGACAAGGTCTCTCTATGTAGCTCAGGGTGATTTTGAACTTACAATGGAAATTCTTCTGAGACGAGAAGCATGCACCACTATGACACCCCTTTTTATTATTTTTTTATATTACATTTTATTTGCTTATCTATTCGTGTGCTTACATAGGAACGTGTCCTTGTCCTGATTCTTGAGTGGAGTTCAGAGGGCAGTCTACAGAAGTCTTTCTCTCACTCTACTGTGTGGATTTGGAGGATTAAATGCACATTTCCAGGCTTGGCAGCAATTTTGCTTGTGGGGCCCTTGCTTTTTCTATTAAGAGAATGAAACTGACACACATATGAGAACATCTGATAGGAGGCAAAAGAGAAGCAATCTTTCTGGATCCCCCAACCAGAACTAGCATACTATGTATACATTTTATCTACTTCCCTTGGTGAGAAAAAGCTGTGGCAAAGTAGAAGTCATTTCCTAGTTAGTACATTCATTCATTTCATCCTCAAGTTTACTTCCCTACTGAAAGCACAGCTAACATTGTTAGCTATGTGTCGAGTCTGGCTTTACATAAATTGTTTTAAGCATGTTAACATTAACATAGCTTTATGGATGTAGCTTCCTCTGCTCCTCCTCCTGTTCTTCTACTTCTTCTAATTCTTTTGGGTTTTTGAGACAAGGTTTTTCTGTGCAACAGCCCTAGCTGTCCTATAGCTAGTCCTGTAGACCAGGCTGGCCTCGAACTTATGGAGATACACCTGCCTCTGCCTCTTGAGTGCTGGGATAAAAGATGTGAGCCACCACTGTTTGTCTTGACTCCCTCTTAAGTGCTGGGGTAACAGTATCTATTTTAATGCAGTACTGGAGATCAAACCCAGGGCTTCATGCATGGCAGTCAGCTACTTAGTCAACTGAAACACTTGGAAAGATTGAATACATTGCCTAAGATTATACAAGTTGTCACCATCAAGTGGGGCAGGCACACTTCAAATCTAAACTCTTAAAACAGTTATGCAAAACTGCAAAGCTAGACTGGGATTTAGAATCCTCCACTCATTCTTAGAAGACATTGCGATTCTGGGTATTTTTAAACTGAAACTTCTGTTTTTGTTTGCGAGCAAAGAGATGGGCTATTCTTGGTTTTACCTTATTTATCTGACAGACTTACTGTAAGTAATTTGGCTTGTTTATGTGCAGTATTTTTGCAAACAGCCATTGTTTACCAAAAGCTTTCAAATATATGACCTCACTTGATGCTTATTCAATAATCAGGTAGAGAAGCTTGTGTATTGTCCCCAGTGTCAGAGAAGGAGGGGAGATGGGGAACTCCAGTCAGCCCATAGACATCCCAGCTCAAGGAATCTGTACCTACCTGAGCAGGTAGAGTGAGGTTTGCTGGTCAGAAGAACTGTATTATCAGCCAGTTCTGAACTTCTTCCTACTAGCGAGCCTCACTGCAGCTGATGGTAGTAGAGAAAGACATGGTTTCAATGTGCTTGTGCATAAAGAACATACATTATTTCTGGATGTGTTGATACCTACCCATAATGCCAAGGCAGAAGGATTGCTGAGGCAGGAGGTTTGTCCCGGGTTTGAAGTCAGCCTGTGCTCCATAGTAACTTCTATGTAACAGAGTGGGGCTCTGTCCCAGTAGAACCAATTGATTATGGGAGATGTAGCTGAGTTGGTGGAGTGCTTACCTAGCATAAATAAGCCCTCCAGGGTTCATTCCCAGTATTGCATAAAGTAGCACAGCTTTGGAAACCCAACGGGAGGATCAGAAGTTCAAGGTCATATTGACTACATAGAGTTGGAGGGCAGCCTAGGCTAAATAAAAATTTGTCTCAAGAAAAACAAAACAAAATAAAACACACACACACACACACACACACACACACACACACACACACACAAACACTATCCCGAAACATGTACACATTATACGTAGGCATTCTAGACATTTTTGCTTTTGAGCGCACTAAGACTTGGTCCTGATTCTTGACTTTTGGAAGTCATTTCCCATTCTCAGCATCACTATGTTCTGAAGAATCCTGTAAAACAACAGAAGTGCAATATGTTTGCAGTGAGCCCATTGGGTTGGCAGAAGGTAGACTGCTGGATTGGACTTCTGGAGGTGGTTTGCTTGTTATCCAACCACACAACAGCAGCAATACCGGTCCCACAGAATTCTATTGTCCAAGTCAGCAATGACAGCAGAACTCACCGGGGCTTTCAAGTCTTGAAGCACAGAAAAGGTTTCCACATCTACTATTCCACCACCCCCAGCCACCAGCTGGATTATTATGCAGGGTCATGATGCATGCCAGGAAACCAAGTAGAGCTGCTAAATTGACATGGTCAGGATTGGAACTAGAGTCAGTTTTGTTCAAGATGAATCCAGAATTAGGCTATACTTTTATGATGACACCATGCCCCCTACAACAGGCATGGAACATTGAACAAATGTCTGTATAAAATTGTCAGTGTGTCACACTTTATCTCAGAATAATTCTCCTTTAGATTGTTCTTCAGGCACCATCAGAACATCTGGCAAATGGTCGGCTGTCTCCCTGTGGCAGCTGGGGACCAGCAAGTAAAACATTTACCAGGTTATTGACATAATGGGTCTGGGTGTTTGTTTAGGTATCAGATAGTTGTAGATTGCCTTTAAACACTGTTTTGAAACGAAAATAAATGTGACAGTAAGCCCCAAATGACCCTAATAGAATGTCAAGAATGATCAATACATGATCATGATAGCATTATAGCCATGGGAGGCAACCCAGAGGGGAGCCATGGGTTCAAACTGATTGATGAAGATGGGGGGAGTTCACAAGATCTAGGAGGAGAAACTGGAGGAGGGGCTAAAGGAAGAGTGAGGGGAATAGCTGGAGACTTTTGGGGGTAGGAGGACTGTAAACTCTAGGTGAGTGATTTCAAGTCAGTCAAAGGACACTTTGTGGATGGAACCCCAAGGCTAGGGCACAGTGTAGCCTCTTGCAAATGTAGCTGTCTTCTGTAAACTAGCATGCTGTGGGTGAGGCTGGGCATATGCAAAACTGAAATGAGACAGAAAACTGAGTAGATGAAGGCCTTCAGGAGCTTTAATTTTTCTGCAGGAAGATCTAGGTCAATCTGAAGGAGGCCAAATCATTCCTGGAACCTTGGAAAAATGGCCTTGCACTTGGAGTTCTCATTTGCTAGGGCTATGAGGATTATGAGGGTTATGAAGACTGCTTCAGGGCGTGGCACCCCTGGGCAGGTATGTCTATACGGAGGGCATCAGCTGGTCACCCTCAAGGGCCTGGGTCCACTGTTGAGGCCAGGTATCCTTGGAGTAATTAGGTATTCAGAATCCTCCAGCTGTAATAAAGATGGCAATGCAAACCAACAACTGGGTTTGGCCAATGGCAGATCACAGTAAATTTGGTAGAACTGTTTTGGTTCCCAGGATGGGACTGACACAAGACTGGGATAAGAGATCTGAGGCAACTGCAGTAACAGATAAGGCATGTTGGAGGTAAAGGGATTATTTACATATTTATTTATTTTTATTTTTTATGTGTGTGTATGTGTGTTCGTCTGTCTGTGACTGGATGACTACAGAAGAGAGAAAGAGCTGAGTAAAACCAGGAGGGGTATTTCCTGACAGGGAGGGACCTTTGTGCAGAATGGTGACAATGAAGTAGATAGATACATCAGCGTAGGGTAAGGCAGGGCAGAAAATGCTGAACATAGAGAAGGGGAGCCTGATACCTTCACTGAGATTTGACAGGCAGTTTGGGGAGGGTATTCCCCATTGGTTTTAGGAAGAGGTGTGGTGCTACCAGCTGTTGAGAAAAAGAAGAAAGGAACTCCCACATATGGGGTGGATCAGAAAGCTCCTGGGATAACCTTCATGGCCAGGACATCTCAGAGCTAAATGCATTTGTGAGGGCCAGCCTCTGAGGAAGCCTCCCTGTCTTCAGTGATGAAGTCACAATAAGAGTCAACTGAACCCTGGGCGGACGTATCAATGAAAGTGATAATAGAGAGAATCGTTATGTGGGCCAGACATCTCTTCCTTTGTTCTTTATCATCCAGTGCATGGCTTTGCTGGCCCCTGTGGGAGGGACTCTGACCCCAGGATCAGGGCCCCACTTCTACTCACAAGTTGGGACTCCTGTCTGCCATGTAGGGAGGAGAGGGAGCAGGATGTGGAAATGATAACAATGGCAGGCACTGGGGAGTTCAGACATGCATTTCCAATAATTCCAGGCCTGGAAGTCGGGGCTGATAGGTACACTCTGCCACCCTTCCCCGACAAGACTGCATACCTTAGGCTGGCCTCCACCTCCTTTTGTAGCCAAAGGACATTGAACTTCTAAGTTTGGGGAATACAGACACATACCACACACAGTTTATGTGGTGCTAATGATCAAACCCAGAGCTTTATGCTTGTCAGGAAAGCACAATACCAACTGAGGTGGTTTCACCACACAGCTCAGCCTAGCCTACAGTGTACGTTGTAGTACAGGCTGGCCTCAAATTGCCAATTTTTCTGCCTCTGCCTTCCAAGTGCTGGGTTCCTACAAAATGTGAATTAGGATTTTTAACATCTACAAAGACAGTCCCAGGAACCTTCTTGGCATGGAGAAAGGGAGTCATTTAGATAAATCACTTCTCTTGGGATGCTGCCTGAAATTAGAATGAAGTTCTTAGGTCTGGTGTGATAGCACGTAACTTATAATCTCAATGCTCAGGAGGCTGAGGCAGGAGGATTTCTGCAAATCTGACAATAGCCTGGACTACACAGTGAGTTCCAGGCCTAGGCAACATAGAAAGACAAATGTATAAAAATATAAAAAATTATAGAATATTAAGTAATAAAAACCAAAACTAACCCCCCATGGTCCTTTTTTTTAAATTCAAACATGATTGACATTAAATACCAATCTTATCCTGCATCTCCTTAAGCTCAGCATTCAGCTCTCTTTAGCTAAAGTACAAGGACCCGCTAGCATAAAGAAGAAATGTGTTCTCTCTCTCTCTCTCTCTCTCTCTCTCTCTCTCTCTCTCTCTCTCTCTCTCTGTGTGTGTGTGTGTGTCTCTGCAAGGGCTCATTAAGTAGCACAGACTGGCCTTGAATTCACTTTATAGCCCAGGCTACCCTTTAATTTTTCAGTCATCTATCCTGCCTTAGATTCCTAAGTGCTGGGAGCATAAGCATGCACTATCACACCTGGCTTATAAAGAGATTTTTGCTGATGCTTCATTTCCATCTTCAAAGAAATTCAACTCAAACTTACTGGTGTCTTTCCAGGGCTAACTTATACTGTTCTGTTTGGAGCACCTGGCCACTAGAAAGCTCTGGGAGACAGGGATTTGACAAGCTCCAGACAACTCTCTATGTGGGAGAGGAGAGGTGGGCTGTGGGTAGGGGGTCTTATGGTAGGGGAGTGTACTTGTAGCCCCAGTGAGCAGCATGGTGTATGTGGAAACCACACTCTTTTTTTTCTTATTATTATTATTATTATTATTAACAAAGAAGTCACACTTTCTATCCTTGTATATCCTTATTCAAGGTCCCTTTCCCCTCCCGCCACATCAGGTCATTCTTTCTTCTCCACAAATCCCCATCTGATCCCTGGGCAGGCAGCAGACAGTTCTATGGTCCCACTGACCCAATATTGCTTAGTTCAGTCTCCACTTCTGGCAGATCCAGTTTTGTCTCCCCTCCCTCAAGAGTGAGTCAGGTGTTCCTCTAGGGGGAGTGGGATCCAAGGAGTCAGTCCAGGATGGGAAACCACACTCTTAATCTCTAGCATTTCAAGTTCCTCTTTGTATTAATACCAGTACATGCTCTCTCCCTTGTTCCATCTACTTCTTTACTGTTGATAAAGGTATCACATGCAAAATACATTTTCTTTAGTCCCCATAGGCCTAATGGGTCTCTAGTTTGGGTTAACTCCAATGAGCTTCATCAAGATAGGCTGAGCTGGTCAGTCAGAATTATTCATGGCTAGCATCATCCACAGAGATTCACCTGGACCAGCAGATGGAAGTTTACTGAAGGCTTTGTGTACACTAATAGTTACTTGCTATTGTGGTTGATGGTGTTTCTCAAGGTTCAAGTGCTGGAGCAGAGTCCCAGTACAGCAGTGCTGGGAGATGGGGCTGTGTGTGAGGTTTAATCCAAGGCTGAGTTATTGTTAGGGAGGGCGTAGGTCCCGTGGCATTGGAGTGAACTTCATGTAACAGGATAGGTTGGCTACCTCTTGCCCTCTTTCTGTTTGCTCTTCTGCTATGGGATAACTGAGAAAGGCCTTCCATAGATGCTGGCTTCTCAGATTCCAGAAATATCTATCAACTAATTTCTTTTCTTTTAGAGGGGGTATAAGAAAGCAACACCAATTAGACAGATACTTTTCCACAGTATCAATCCATCATTTATCTATATATCACCTAGGTAACCCTGTCTGTCCACCCACCCACCCACTCATCCATCCATCCATCCATCCATCCATCCATCCATCCATCCATCCATCTATCTATCTATCTATCTATCTATCTATCTATCTATCTATCTATCTATCTATCTATCTATCGTAGTCAGAAGTTTCTCTGTCCCGCCAGCCACTTAGTTCCAAATAATCATACAAAGGGTTAATTATGAACTGTTCGAACTATGGTTCAGGCTTATTACTTGCTAACTCTTACTCTTAAACTAACCTATGATTCTTATCCATGTCTAGCCACATGGCTTGGTATCTTTGCTCAGTGAAGCATTCCTATCTTCCTTCCTCTGAGTCTGGCAGGCATCTGCAATTCTGCTCTTCTGTTTCCCAGAATTCTCCTTGTCTAATTGCCCTGCCTCTACTTCCTGTCTAGCTTCTGGCAAATCAGCATTTTATTAAGCCAATATCTACAGTGACAAATATTTACAATATACAAGAGCATTATCTCATAATTATCTATCTATCTATCTATCTAGCCATCTATCTCATCTATCTATCTCTGTAATGTGAGGGTAGAAGTAGAGCTGTGTGCATGGTAGGCAACTGATCCACCACTAAACTTTGCTCTCAGCCTATAGACTTTAGAATTACTAATGAGATTATCAGTGCCCCTTTAAGACTAAACTTCACAGCCCTTATCCCAGTCACCACCAATGAGATTGGGTTATGAACTCCTTACCAATAAACCCAGCTATTTCTTTTGTGACAAGGTCTTATTGGATAGCCCAAGATGATAAAAAAATCAGGATATTTGTACATCTTTCATGTGAGTATTAGAGTTACAGGCATGTGTCACCATGTCTCATCATAATAATTTGAATGAGGCAAATTATCCCGTCTATCCACAAAACCACATATTCATTCAATTCTCCACTCATCTACTGACTATCACTCACCTGCTCTTGATTAACTTATCTCTCTATCTACCCACTGTTGGGAGTCATGTGACCTAGTTTTAAGCCAGTGTATGAGTGCTTGTCTAACAGGATTGCAGATGAGGCAAAAGCCCATGGGGACAGTCTCACTCGGCAAAGACCAGAAGACTTCATGCTGGGAATGCATGGCCTACACACTCTCTTCTCTCTTATAATATTGATGATTCCCTTGGTGGTTTTAGTGTCATCTTGTTGATTATGCATAGGACAGATGTGATCATTCTTGGAAACCCATTTTTCCTAGAATATTTTCCTCTAAAATTCTTTGGGAGCTAATGCTTCTCAAGTTTCTTTTCTGGGGATCCCAGTTGTCACTCCAGACCCCGGGAGCTGTCCTTATTCAGTGCTGACAGGATCATAGGCAGATCACTCCTATTTCTGTAAATATGTTTTGAATGATATTGTTGTTCTTGAAAATGTGTGCCAATGTCAATCACATTTTAGTTTTGTAAATGTAATATGTATCAGGCTCGATATTCAGCCAAACTAGCAAAATGCTAAGTGTTGTTTTTAGTTTAAAAATTTTTAGATGTAAAAGTTGGGAGGACATATTTGTTTTTGCTAGAGGTTAACATTGGAGAATGGGAAATTTGTTTATTACTATAGAAAGACATGCTTGTTTTTGATGTATAAATAAAGATGGATGAAGCTATTTGAGGTTTGCTACTTGTGTGACACTCATCTGGTGATTGGAAAATTCATGTTGTCGAAGATAACACCTCTTCCCCATCTTAGGACCTGAACCCAGACTGTGGCAGAATTGCAGCAACCCACCCTCCCATCCATCCATTTATTCACCCTTTGAGCACATTTACATCCTTACCTTTGGGCTGGTAAAATGAAATCCATGGGTGAAGATGCTTGCTTCTAAGAATGGTGACCTGAGCTCTATCCCTGGGACTCACATGGCAGGAGAGAACCACTTCCTGTAAGATGACCTCTGACCTCCACATGCCCACTACGGTGCACACAGATACACACAGATAAAATGAATGCAGTAAATTATTACTTTCCTAAATGTCGGATATTTTTATTATGCTATGATTTATTAGTTATACTTGTTTCCTCAAAAGAAAAAAAAATGTTGGTGCTGGGGCTCAGACTTTGGACTTCATGCATGTTAGTCAAGCACTCTGCCACCCAGCCCCACCTGAGCCCTAGACTCTGCCACTCAGCCATACCTTCTAGTTATTTTATTACTTTTAAGTATGAATTCCATAATGATTGGACCTACCTATGTGCATGAGGTAATACTAGTAGTATTAACTAATACTATTAGTTAATACTGAGGGTATAATAACTAATGGAGGGTTGAATATTTTATTTTTTTAAGGCAGGCTGTAGCTCAGACTGACCTTGAACTTGCTGTGTTGACCTTGAACTTATAATTCTCCAGCCTCTTTCTCTTGAGTGCTGGAATTGTGGGTGTGTTTTTGTTGTACTGGAGATCAAACCCAGGGCATTGAGCTTGAGAAACAAATACTCTACCAACCCAGCCACATCTCCAGCTGAACGTTCGAGGGTTCAGAAAGCATTTTGTGAGTAAGAAAAGGAGAGAAAGGGGTGGATCTGGATATGAGAATTGTGCAATGTTAGTGGTAAGAAGCGTGACTATGACCATCTTCAGGTAGCTGTCAAAATAGTGGGGTAGAGTGGGGCTTACAGGACCTCTGCATGGAAAACGATATGAATAATGTCTGGTCATGTATGTCTTGTGTTCATTCTGAGACACTTAAAACAGTTGAAAAGATGTCTATTAAAATCAGCTTGACACTTTTGTATAAACCATGAAGCTACTGACTTCTTTAGACTTTCTGAGTTGTTGACAGCAGATGAGAGGCAGGTCCTATGACCATGAGGCCAGAGGCAGCTGCCCACTACCCTGTATTGCCAGCCTTTCTTCTGAGTCATTCTCCTTCTCCCTGTATCTAATCTTTCTCATCATTCAGTTTCTAATATACACATCTGTGAACTCAGTCAGAGCTCAATAAATGTTTGTTGAATGAATCACCTGCCTATCAAAGGTGTTAGTGTGCCTGAAAGCCCTCTGGAATTTATTTCACCATTCAAGGCCTGTGTCCATTTGTATTGGTGGAATTGCACTAGATTAGCCACCTAAAACACCGTGATGCTGCCCCTGGCTGGCCTCTCATAAGTCCTCATAGCCAAGCCTTCATTTGCTTTTGGAGTCACTGATGTGGACCTGGAAGTGCAGCGGAAGGCTTCTACTATGGCTGATGTCTATGAGTTAGTTGTGAGCTATGAATAATTCTTTATCTATGAAAAGAATTTGCTAATTGTAGAATACTATGCATTCATGAGGTAATAGTCCTGTTCCTTTCCCAACTTATTTAATTTTTATATTGTACTTGGTTGATTGAATACTTTCATGCCTAGTAAGTATATTAGGACACAGACTGTACATTTGGAACATTTATTTTTAAATTTTAATGATTAATATAATTCATATTATTTTGAGACAAAGTCTTATATACATTGGGCTGAACTTGAACTCACTATGTAGCCAGGAATTGTACTTAATTCTTATTCTTCTGCTTCTACCTCTTAAGTACCAGGAGTTCAGGCATATGCCATTATCCCTAGATTAAATTTAGTTATTATGTATATGGGAAATGTGCAGATATACACATGCTATACACTGTCTGAGGAGACCAGAGGACGATTTTGGAGAGTCAGATTTCTTCTTTCACCATAGGTAACAGAGACTGAACTAGGGTCACCACTTACGTGTGTCAAGCACTTCTATCCACTGACCAATATTGTTTTTCTTAGAGTGTTTATGTTTGCATCCATCCATCTATCTATCTGTCTGTCTGTCTGTTTGTCTGTCTGTCTATCTATCTGTCATCTATCTATCTATCTATCATCTATCTATCTATCTATCTACCTATCTATCTATCTATTATTTATTTTTGAGACAGGGTTTCATGTAACCCAAGCTGGTCCCAAACTCTGTGTAGCTGAGATTGACCTTGAATTTCTGATCTTTTTTCTGCCATCTCCAGAGTGCAGAGATTACATGTATGCACCACTACACCTGACTTATGTAGTGTTGGGGATTTGTTGTATGTTAGGCATATCCTCTACCAACTGAGCTAACCCTGTGGCCTTTGGAGGGTATTAATGAAGTGACTTTCATGAAGGCCCAATGGGTCTGGAGAAGCCAGAAAACACCAGAGAAATGCTTCCCAGACTGGAAGAGTCAGGAGGAGGATAGGGTGAGAAAACAGACCAGCATGCAACCTCTCTCCTGGGCCTCTCCAGCTAGTGTCTCCCATAAGCTGACACTGAGCAGAAGCCATGGTCAATGTTACCAGTGACTCTGTCTAGTGTGATAGGTGCAGTGACAGAAAGGGACTCCAGTATGGCTGTGAAAGGAGGAAGACCCCAAAGGAGTGATGACTGACAATCAGAAATAAAAAGAAAGGACTAGAGACGACGAGGCTATTTAGGGCAAGAAAAATGAGTACACAGAGAGGGACGGGGAGGGTAGATGAGGGGCATTAGATACTACCCACAATCACGTGTGTGTGTGTGTGTGTGACTTTATACCTTTGATGAAACATAAGCGCATTATCTTGAAATTTGGTTCATAGTGTGTGCATATGCACACACACACACACACACATACACACACACACACACACACTTCTTTGAGTCCCCTTTGTATTCAGCCTCCGATGACACTGATAGAACCAAAGTTGCTAATTGTTATCTTCGGATGCTTCACAAACCCGAAGCAGAGGAGTTAGGACTGAGATGTGGAACTATGGTAGGGTGCTTGCCCAGAATGGGCAAGGTCTAGAGTTCAGTCTCCACAACCCCAACCCAAAACAACTGTACTGGTCAGTGTCTGTCAACTTGACAGATACTAGAGTCACCTGCAACAGGGACTCAGCTGAAGAATTCCCTCCATTAGACTGGCCTGTCTGTGAGGGAATTTTCTTGGTTGCTGATAGAGGAGAGCCCACCATGTGGGTGGTGTCATCCCTAGGCAGGTGGGAAAGGACTCTATCACAAAGGTAGCTGAGCAAGCCAGTAAGGGGGATTCCATCATGGTTTCTGCTTCATGACCTTGCCTTGGAGTCCTTTAAAGATGGACTGTAATTTGTAAGCTCAAATAAACTTCTTCTTTCTTCTTGTACTAGCTACTTTTACTGAGAAATTAGGCACTCCACTCCTTAGTCCCCAATAGTATTATGGCCTTACCATAACACTAAATGTATTTAGTCCAACTTCAAAAATCCCCACAGTCTTTCACAGTTTCTACACTATTGTAAAGGCTAAAGTCTCATAACTGTAACCCAGTGTAAAATCCATAAAACACCATGGCCAAGGTCAGCTTATAAAAGAAGTATATAAGTGGAACTATGGCTCCACAGAGTCCATGAAGGCAGAGTGAAGGCCTTGGCGGCAAAAATAAGGGAGCGCTTACATACTGAACTGTAAGCAGGAAGCTGAGAGCACACTAGGAGTGGCATGAGTCTTTAGAAACATCCAAGCAAGCCCACCTCTAGTGATACTTCCTCTGTCAGAATCACTCAGCCTAATCATCTCCAACTGGGGATCAAGTGTTCACTTGCCTGAGACTTATGAGGGTTACCTCATTCATATACCCCCATTCCATTCCTTAGCCCTGGTCATATTGTGGTCTTATCATAACACAAATGTATTTAATCCACCTCCAAAGTTCTCCATAGTCCTTCCCTAGTCTCTACACTGTCTTAAATTCCAAAACCCCTTCTGAGACTCAAAGCAATCTCTTAATTGTAACTGAATCTAAAATCCAAGAGCAAATTCCAGTTTCCAACATACAATGACATAGAATATATATTACTATTCCAAAAATAGGAATTGGGATAGAGTGAGGAGATGTTGGACCAAAGAAAGACCAAAATTCAACAGGGCAAATTCCAAATTCTTTAGCTCCACATCAGAGAGAATGTAAATGACTTCGCATTTCCATCTTTTCTGACTGCAACACAGTTCTCTCCCTTGGGCTTATTCCACTCCCTGGCTGCAGGTCCCTTGGGAGATGGCTCATGGCTCTGGCCATCAGCATCTCCAGGTCTCCTTGGAAGATGTCTCATTATTATGGCCACCAACATCTTTAACTCCATTCAGATTGCATTTTTACGGATTCCTATAATGACCTCTCAGGGTCTCATTGCGGGGACTCTCCTGTCACAGACTTAGCCTGGGTGGCTGTTCTTAACTTCAGAGGGAGAGTCCACAACCCCTTTACTAGTGTGTCCCTTCATGACACTAAAGCTAGCATACATGGATGACACCAACAAACAGGGTGGTGAACCCTTGATTACATTTCCAGCAGCTTTGACTCCACATGCAGCCTAGCTCTCTTCTTAATATCTTTATCTTTTCCAGCACAAACCTTGGTCCCAGCATCAAATTCCTGCTGCATGTTCCTTGTCCTCTTAAACTGTACGTTTTGTACTTCTTTTTTCCCCACATGCTCTTTTTCACTATCAATCTGCAGAAGAGTGATTACTAATAACCATGTGATATAATCAAGCTGTCTTATAATCTCCACCAAAGAAGTTAGTCCAGTACTTTTTAAATTTAGCCGTAGACAATTTCTTAGGATAAGGGCAGAAAGTAGCCACATTCTTTACCAAAATATTATAGATGTGATCTCTAGCCTAATTGCTAATTTTGTTCCCCTATAAAACCACTGGAGCCATGTTCCCACACTCCACACAGCCCTCAGCATCTCGACCTTTGAAGCTCTTCCTAGGATAGCCCATTAACAATGGTTACAGCATTCAATTGCATTTCTAGCTCAAAGTTCCAAAGGCTTCTGCATTCCTCCACAAAACACAAGGTTAGGTGTATCATAGCAGCAGCTCACTGCCTAGTACCAACTTATGTTTTAGATACTTTGCTATGAGCTGTGATAAAATACCATGGCCAAGGTAACTTATGAAAGAGAGCATTTAATTGGGTATATGGTTCCACAGGGTCACATGATGACCTGGGGGCAGGAACCGCTGATGGTTCGCATCATGATCTATAAGGAGGAGGTAGAGAACACACTGAAAATGGCATGATCCTTCTGAAACCTCAACGCAAGTCTCTACTGACTTTCTTCCTCTTGCAAGGTGATTCTTTCTAACCTTCCCCAAACCAGCCACCAACTTAGGACCAATGATTCAAATGTTGAGACTTATGGGGGACATATTTTTTAATCCACCAGATTTCTCTATGTTGCTTTTGGTCATGATAATAGACCAATAGACTTTCATAGCAACATATATCAAGCTAGATTTCCCCCTCGAAACAAATGACCAAGACGACATACCCACCACAGCCACCAAAGCAAAGGAGGTTAAGATAGAACTTAGAAACAATGTCAGCTATGGCGGCTTGCACCTGCAATTTCAGCACTTGGGAGTCTGAAACAGGAGGACCCATGGGAGTCTGGAGCCAACCAGAGTTACAGAAAAAATTTCAGGCCAGGCAGAGCTAGTGAGTAGGTCATATCTCTGTCAGAAAAGAAATATTAAAAGACAAGATGCTCCAAGACTTCTCAGCAGATAAAGGTTCTTGCTATATGAGCCCGGTAACGTGAGTTCAGTCCTGAAACCTCAGTAAACCTGGAAGGAGAGAAGCCCTCCTTATTCTCTGACATCCATGTGCAACTGTGATGTGCAGCACAAGGTACTAGTTGTTTCTGGTCAACTTGACACAAGCTTAGCCGTATCTGAGGAGAGGACACTTCAACAGAGGGCATGCCATCATCAGACTGGCCGGCAGGGAAGTCTGGACCACTGTTTTGATTATTGATGGATGTTAGAGGGCCTAGCCCTCTGGGAGTAGCGCCACCCCTGGGCAGGTGGTTCTACAATGGATAAGAAAGTAAACTGAGTAAGCTCTGGGAAGAAAGCCAGTAAGCAGCACTCCTCCAAGGCTTCTGCTTCAGATCCTGCCTCTGACATCTTGCTGTGGCTTTTCTCAATGGAATGTCATCTGGAAATGTAAGGCAAATAAATCCTTTCTTCACCAAGATGCTTTTGTTCCTTTTACTACAGCAATAGAAACTCTTCCTAAGGTATGAGCACACATGCACACACACATTATATATATTGTATAGTCAGTATTTAAAAAGTAATCCCAGGGTCAGGAACAGGGTAAACCCATGGCTTTCTGCTGAGCTGGCCTTACAGAGTGCAGACACGGCCAGAGTGAGCCTGTGACCAGTATGGGCAACAGAGTAGGTACCTGCATCCTATTAGGTGGGAGCTGCTATGGTGGACTGCCTTCCCATACTCATGCAGGGAATCTGATGCAGCTACCATGAGCTACTGAGATGGCTTTTGATTCCAGGACTGGAAAGCAAAGGTTTGGCAATCAGTCTCTAAGGGACTCATTTAGATGCCAAGCCCCAGGCTCCTGGTGTCTTGGGGTGGTCAGACTTCCAGGGGCATGAGGTTAGCATCAGTCTGCCTATTCCCCACTGAGAAAAAACAGACACTTACTGGGCTTCTCTGGTCTGGCTTGAAATTCCAAGGTCCTGTGGCTACCTTGTCCTCAGATCACCTGGTCTAGCCCTGGAGTGCCTTACATAGTGATGGTTCATCCTGGGTTCACTAGGGGGTGAGCATGGTGGGCTCAAATGAGGTGTCTTGTTACATTGGCTGAGTGTTACCCACAGAGGCCTGCTGTGTGGTACAAAGTTATGATAAGGGGAACTCCGCTGTGTGTTGCTTTTCACAGAAGGCCTTTCTCTCAGAAAGCTTGTTTGGATCTGTGCAAGCTAGAGAGAGAGAGAATCCTTTAAATCCTACACCAGCTGTATCTCTTGTCTCACACCAATTCTTGCCATGGGCTCAGGAGGAGACAAACCCAAGGAAGCTGCTACCAGATTTAGCTTCATTTTTACAGTATCTGAGAAGTTCATAAATCTGCCAACTCCCTCCAGGATCTTTAAGTCTGTGGACAAAGCCTTGCAATCTTTATGAGCCAGTTTCTCTTTCTGTCATGGTCAAAGGGTTCAACCCAAGCAGATCCAGGGGTATGGATTTATCTAAATCCAGGAGAGTGCTAGGCCTGCTGTCTCGGGTCTGTAATCCCACTACATGGGAAGATCACAAGTTCAAGTCTCATAGGGGCTACAGAGTAAGTTCAAAGCCAGCCTGGGCAGTTTCCCATGACCCTGTCTCAAAATAAAAAGTGAGATAGGGAGTGGGGAGTGTACACCATAGTCTTAGCATTCAGTTAGAGATAATTGTAAATGCCATGTCTACATAGCAAGTTCTAGGGTAGCCAGGACTACACAGTCAACCCTGTCTCCAGACAAATAAACAAGCAATTCTTCGACATCAAAATAAATCAAAACAAAAAGTTAAAAAAAAAAAGAGTAAGTGGTCCTATGTTCAACTCCCAGAACTCCCATCCCAAGCTAATACACACCAAAAACATTTGAATTCTGCATAAACTTATAGAAATCTATAGAAAATAATTGTTAACCAAATTTCCTAGCAGAAAACACACACACACACACACACACACACACACACACACACACACACACACACACGGACTGGTCTCTTCAGGCAATGGCGAGTACATAAGGATTCATCCAGGGGAGCTAGAGAGGTAGGCTGGAATCAGATGGCTGTGTCTGATGGTCCTCTGCAATAGGGAAAGATACTAAAGATGACATCAGCCAGATGGCTCAGTCTATGGCTTCTCAAAGCTCTAGTACTGTGCTTGGGCAGCTTGTAAAAGGACAGGATCTAATTCCGTGGAGGTGGGATGGGGTTGGTACTGGCATTCCCAAGGCTTTAGGAGTGGGGAGAGACTTGCTGAGACTATGGGTCCCTGAGTTATACTTGAAGTAGGAAATTATTTTTAATGGAAAACTTAAAAATTTGCATATGCATATAAGTATGTGCATGTGTGTGGAGGCAGGAGGATAACCTTGAGTCTTATCCTCAGGTACTATCTTTTTTTCTTTTTGACACAGTGTCTCTCCCTGGCTTAGAACTTGCCAATTATCCTGGACTGGCTAGCCAGCTACCTCCAGGAACTCACCTCTATCACCTTTCCCATCACCTGGATTACAAATACCACCATGCTTAGGAGCTTTTGATGGGCTCTGAGGATGCAGCTCAGGTTCCTACACGTTCCTTTACAGATGAGAACTGAGCCATCTCCCTGTCCCATGAGGGTTTTAAGTAGCTTTTCTTCAAGCAGGGCTTATTGATTGGGGTTGGGGATGGCTAGGGGCATGAAAACCATCAGACAAGGCCCAGGTTAGGTGTTAGCTGTCTAAGACGGTACCTTCTGGTAGCTTTGGGAGCAGACCCTATTAGCCCCAGCACACATCACCTTTCAGGTTTCTCCCACACACAAGAAAACCCAAGGCATGTCGGAGAAGACTCCACTTAGCTCACATTTCTACAGACGGCAGAAGGTAGAGGGCAGAGGGCAGAGGGCAGAGGGCAGAGGGCAGAGGGTAGCAGCTGACGTCATGATGCCCGTGGGGGATGGTCAGAACCTATTGCTGTTTGCTCCTTCACAGGATTTGGAATGGCTCTGAGAGCAGAAAATGTGACTGCCTTCCATGCTGCGGTGAAAGCCAAAAACCACAGAGCACAGTCTCCTAGACTGTGACCAGCTGCTGCCGCGGTTTTCTGTTACTGTTGGTGAAGTCTTCATTCTTGTCATCTTCCAGCAGAAGCCTGGTGGCAGTTGCCAGAGGTTGGGGGTGGGGTGAGGGGGATCATGGGAGAATTTACATTTGAGAAAATTCCATTCATTGACTTAATTATTTCTGGGAATTCAGAAAAGACCACCATGATCCTCCAGCCACGAAAATGCTAGGGCTGGCCTTGAAAATGCCGGAATCCTGCAGCAGCAGCTTTTGAGAAACCCTGGACTATGCAAGTTTTTTAGCCTGAATAGTTTTCTTTTGTATGTGAAGTTTTGGAAACTTTAAATAGCATCATGGTACATAGTTCAGAGACTTTGAAGGGAGCTCTTCTGGCAGAGTGCCCTCCCCCACCCCACCCCAGCAGGCACTAGGCTCTGGGTTTCATCCAGCACCACATGACCAGGTGTGGTAGTGCACACCTATAACCCCACAACTCAAGAGGTAGAGGCGGGATGATGGAAAGTTCAAGGTCATTCTCAGATGCTTGTCCAATTTGAGGCCAGCTTGGTCTACATTCTGTCTCATAAGACAATCAAACAAACAAAAAAACAAACTAGCTAGTTTTTGCTTTAGCCATACAGGGAGAAAATGATTAAAACTAGAGGGGGCTTGGCACAATTTCTTGTTTTTAATTCAAAAATTTGAGCCAAGGTCTTGTAATGAAGGCTGCCCTCAAATATGCTACGTAACCAAGGATAACCTTGTACTTCTGATATTTCTTTCTCCTTCTTCCAGGGGCTGGGACTTCAGGCACATACCACTATATGGTGCTGGAATTGAACCCAGGGCTTTGTGCATTGCAGGCAAGCACTCAACCAGTTAATTATATCCCTGATGTACCACACTTGTCCTTTCATGTCAGTGTCTCTGGTCCCCCAGGCCCAGCAAGACTTCATCCCTTTACAGTCCTATCTATTTACATAGTTTCCATGCAGCAGTTACAGTCTCTCTCCCTGTCTGCTTTTTCTGCTTTATGCATCCTAACTTTTCGTATGCTGCTGCACAGGCCAGTGATCAAGTGCATGGGCTGTATCAGTCACTGAGTGGATGTGTTATAGTAGTTAGAGCTTGCTATTGGCTAGTTCAGCTAGTGATGCCATTAAAAACGGAATGAGTAGCAGAGTCAGTGGGAGTGTGAAATGGCACAGCCCTTTGGGGGAAAGGAATTTGGCAATATGTATTCCAGGCCTGAAAAATGTTCATTGCCTTTGAGCTAGTCATTCCATTTCTGGGAATCTCTCATAAGGAAATAATTCAAAGTGAGGAGCTGGATTCTTGCTCTGAAATAAAATATCTGTGTTTAGAAGGAACACTCAGAACACCTCGAACTGTGTGAACAGGGAGAAACATGGTGTAAACAGTTACACTGAGAAACGGAATATTATATAACTATTAAAAATACATATTTGAAATTTATGTATGGAAAAATGATTATGAAGGAAATAAACTGATGTAGGACTGTATTGATGTCATAGTCCCAGCTATTTAAACCTAGGCTGCTGGGCTGACCTGACTATGTGGCTCTGCAGGTTGCTTGTGGCCAAGCCTGATGATTTGAGTTCAATCCCCAGAACCCATATAGAGCAATGAGTGAGTTGTTCCTTGATCCTCACATACCTAGGGTGGCACCAGAAACCCACCATTCTCATGCATGCTCAAGTGCATGCATGCAGTCATGTACCCACATGAATCAATTAAAAAACCAACAAACAAACTAGGCATCTAACTGTGCAGAGAAAATCACAGGAAAGGAAGCACACATAGCAAATTATCAACAGGAGGTGTAAAGAATAAATGATTCTATTTTTCTTTCAATATTTTATGTCTTAAAAAACTGAAAAATCTTTAATGAATTAATTTTGAGATAGGATCTAATAAAACCCAGGTTGGTCTGGTAGTTGTTATGTAGCTCAGGCTGGTCTGGGATCCAGGCATCTTGAAGCCTCAACCTCATTGTTCTGCTGTACCTGATGAGATCTATAGTTTGTTCTGATTAAGAAAATAACATTTGTTGAACAAAACTGCAAGCATTAAAAGCAATCTATAATATATAAGGTGAATCTCTGTTTATTGTTTTTGTTAATGTTTATCTACAATGTATTTCTAAAGTTGGTTTAGAAAAAGAATGTCATGTCAAGCTATTTGTGAGACCCCGAAGTGGCTTAAGTTTTATAAAATGCAGTTTTGCCATTATCATATCTGGATTGTTTTTTACACAGATGAAGGGGAGGACGAGGTCAGTTTCAGGAAACCCGGCCTGGGCGGGCTTAGAGCAGACATTCCTGTCAGGCTTTTCCTGTACGTGGAGTCACATCAGCTGTTAGCCAGGGAGGGCCTTGTGAGTTTAGCCAGTTCATGTTCAAAAACTGCCTCTAAAAGGAAATTAAGACAGAAAATTCTCTATCTTTCCCAAGTGCTCTATGTAATCAATGATTTATTTTCTAGTCATTAGAACTTTATTTATTCATTTATTTGTGTTTTGAAACAAGGTCTCTTGTTGTCCTACCTTAGGTCCATCACCCTAGAACTGGGATTGCAGGCATATACCACTATGTTGTCTGGGAACTGTCTTTAAGACGCAGAGACAAGCCAAGGATGTGTCTCAGTTGGTGGAGTACTGGCCCAGCATATGCAAAGCCCTGGGTTCCATCTCCTCTGTTAACTGAGCCAGGTTTGTATGCAAGCTAGTGATCCCAGCATTGATCAAGGAAGGAGGACCAAATGTTTAATGTCATTCATGGCTGCATAGTGAGGTTTAGGCCATCCTGTCTCAACAAAACAAAACAACAAAATAAGCAAAAGATCCAGAGACATCTCACAGTTTCCCCAAGGGAGATGGTTTAATAAATTCTAGCTGGTCTGTCCAATGAGCTACCACAGGGCTGTCAAGCATGACACAGCCTTAGATATTAGCCTCATGCTAATATATCAGTTAAGCAATAAGCAAACTGTAAAAGAGAAATCCTGGCACTCAGGAAGCTGAGGCAGAAGTATAGCCACAAGTTCAAAGCAGCCTGGTTTATATGGTAAGTTCCAGGCCAGGCAGGGTTACATAGTAAGACCCTGTCAAGAAAGCTGAAGGAACAAACAAAACCCTCATACAATGCTTGCATCATCTAGAAAAGTATTTGCCACAACAGAGTAGAAATTATCTTTAGGGCAGAGCAAGATGGGTCATTTTATTCGTGTATGTACATGTTTGTGTGTGTCTCTCTGTGTGTTAGTGTGTGTGTGATGTGTGTGTGTGTGTGTGAGATGTGCATCTGCAGCTTTACTCTGCAGATCAAATTTACACCCCCAGGATGGCTTGCACCCACTGAACCATCTTGCTCGCCCCTGTAATTTTATTTTTGAATGAAGTTTTAAATTTGCTGATTGAGAGTTTATTATCTTTAAAAAATAAATTAAAAATTTCCATCTTTATTTAATAAAAAAAAGAAGGGAGCCTGGCTTCTGCAGGGGAGATAAGAAGCCTTTGAAAGACAGCCACTCAAGTCCCTTTTCTGATTTAGAGACAGGCTCTCATGTAGCCACAATTTGCTTGGACCTCACTGTGTACCTCAGTCTAGCCTTAGACTTACGGTAATCCTCCTGCCTCTGGAGTGCTGAGATTAAGGTTTGTGCCAGCACACAATTAAGACCTTCAGAGGTTTAATCTGTGCTCTATCTAAACCAGACAACTTTATTATTCTTACTATTATTATTATTATTATTAAGACATTCTCACTGTTAGTCTAGGCTGGTCTGAAATTCACTAAGGAGTTATCACAGGCTGCTTTGATCTTGCTTTGGGTTTTCACTTTTCTTCTCCCATGACCGCCCCTCCCCCAACACACACGTGCACTTGTGAGTGAGCAGGCATGGGTACATGCAGCTTCCCTCCCCTATGCATGAGCCTGTGAGAGCCATAGGTCAACTTCCACTGTCTTCCTTTATCCCTTCCCACCACGTTTTATTGAGACAGAATGTTTCTCGGGTACTGAGTTTACAGGCATGTGCCAGTACCCCTTCCCCCAAACTCAAGTTTCACCCCCACATTTGTGTCCCCCCCAAGTCTCACCAGATCAAAACTAATCTGAAATTTATTAAGAAAGGGAAGCACTTCCTCCAGGAAGGTTCCTGCTCCCACCCCAGTGTAAGCAGCATCCAGCCTCAGCCCTGACTCCTGAACTCTCTCCTGTCACTGTTAGGAGTTTTAGGGCTTCAAAAGGTATCATTATATGAAGGATAAAGACTTCATCATCAGAGCAGGACTGTGCCCCAAAGCAGCAGTAGGTAGGTGTACAACCAAATTTTCTGGAGGCTCAATGCAGGATCCTTTCTTCTTCAGGGCAAAGGGTCAATGGAGAGACAAAACTCACAAATAAATGTGCTATGGAGAGAAAGGCAGCAACATGGTAGGATTTACTCGAATAACCCAGATGGATCAAGGAATTCAGTGGGTACTGGATTTCTCTCAGTCCTGCCCTGATCTTCAAAAACTGTTATCAGCCCTCAGTTTGTAAATGGAAACACTAAGGCTCAAGTTTGCACAGCCAGAGAGAGGCAGGTAGGCTTTTAATCCACACCCATTTGACCCTACAATCCCTGACCTTTCAATGGGCATGACAGGCGCCAGACGGGTGACTCAGGATAGAAGGCTAGAGGTCTCCTTGGGCAAGTGTTCTTTTATGCCAATTGCTGAGACAGATGTGTACTGTATTTATTTTTTATTTGGGGATTTTCTGTTCTAGGTTCCATGTGCCAGTAGAGTGATTAAGGGAGAGGCTTGCCTTTCCTCCCTTCCTCCCTTCCTTCCTCCCTTCCTCCCTTCCTTCCTTCCTTCCTTCCTTTCTTCCTTTCTTCCTTCCTTTCTTCCTCCCTCCCTCCCTCCCTTCTTCCCTCCCTACCTCTGTTCCTCCTTTCCTCCTCTTGGTCATTGTTCTCCTCTCTGACCTTCTCTTTCAAATAACAGGCCATTAACAATTTTCTCCCCAGTAAGAATTTAACTTCTCTCCTTTAGTGCTAGCTTTGGCAATGTTGCCTTTCCCCCAAACACTATAAAACAATCAAGGTGTTTTCTCATTATAGACAGCTGACCATGCTGCGCTTTCCTTTTCTGGGTTTCCTGATCATTTCTGCTGACTGTTCCTAGGCACCAGCTGTCTATGCATAATGACGAAGTGCAAGCTGGAGAGGTGGGGCACAAAGCTGGGGCTTAACTCATTTGGCAGAGTGCTGCCTAGTATGTGTGAATCTCTGGTTCAGTCCCCGCAATGGGTAAATGTGGTGGCATATGCCTGCAACCTCCACAGGAGGACCAGAAATTCAAGGGCATCCCTAGGCACATGGAGTATGTAGCCCAGGCTTTCCCCAATCTTGAGGCAATCCTCCAGCCTCTGCCTCTTAAATGCTAGGATTCCAGATGTGAGCCACTACACACTCAAGTACTTATGGTACCTTAATGGTCATTGACAGACACACAAAAATTTCAAGTCTCCTAGAGTTTTCCCAGCTAAAGGTTTACAAGGCAGCATAATAAAAGAAATGTTTCAGTAGAGTACACAATTGACAATTTTAGTTTTCTGGAGTGACTGCTCTGCAAAGTTGACATGAGTTATGGAAAACCCACCCATAGTTTCAGAGGAAATGCAATCAGCTTCCTCTGAGTACCTCCCCCATCCCAATCAATCTATACCTTATTATATTCTGTGAGTGTTGCTGTTTTTTGTTTCATTTGATTTTGCTTTTGGTTGAGACAGAGTCTTGTCATGTATTCCCATCTAGCCTTGAACTTGTGACAGTCCTCTTGCCTTGCTCTCCCAGTGGCGAGGTGGCAGGAGCACAGACATGCCTCAGCTGGGAATATGCCTGGACAATATGAAGTCTCCATATCTGTGAATGACTATGAAAGCACCATGAGTAACTGAGTGTGGTGATCACACTTTTAATGCTTGTGCTAAGAGGCCGAGGCAGGATTTCCTTGAATTGCCGGCAGCCTAAGCTGTGTAGTGAGTTCTGGATCGGCCTGGGCTAGAATGAGACCTGTATCAAGAAAGCAAAGAGGGTCTATGAGATGGCGAAGTGGGTAAGGGTGTTTTCTGTAAGCCCGGTGACATGAGCTCAATCCTAAAGAGCCACGAGGTAGAAGAGAGCTAATTTTTGAAAGTTGTCCTATGACCTCCACATATATTCTGCAACATATATGCCTCCCCCCTACAAAATAACTAACTAAAAGAGAAACTAACAAAAAGAGAAGAAAAAAAAAAGCAAACATTGGAAGTGTTGACTTGGGGATTAAAAATAAACTTTGATGAGTGGAGAATTTGTAAGTACAGAACATTTGAGCTCTGGGGATTGATAGTGTGATGGATTAATATTATCAACTTGAAAGGATCCAGAACACAAAGGAAACAAGCCTGTGGATGTGCCTGTGAGAGATTTTTAAAATTAGGTTAATTGAGGTAGAAAGAGGCATCTTCACTGGGTGACATCATTCTCTGGGCCAGCGTCCTGATTCTCCATAAAGAGAAGCTTGCTGGCCATGGCCTCCATCCCTCTCTGTCTCCTCACCGTGGACACAAGTCACACGAAGCTCTCTCAAGTTTCTGCTACCATGGCCTCTTGGCCATAATGGACTGTTCTGTTCAACCATGAAATCAAGTTCCTTTTTCCTTATGTTGCTTTTGTCAAAGTATTTTATCACCACAACAGGAATGGTAACTGAGATAGGTAACCATGTTGGTGAGAACAGTTCAGCTAGCCATCTGGTGCGGATGTGCAATGCCAGTTCTAAGATAAAACTTTCAACTCTAAAAAGATAGTTTTCCCCCCAATTCTTTGGGCAAGAGGCCACATATGGAAGTTTGGAGGAAGGGACCTGAGTTTTCTGAGGTTTTTCTGGAGCCTGCCTCTCTCCTGTGTCCTCCAGGTCTGGGCAAGAAATTCCATTTAGCTTAAAGACAAACAAGGGAAGCATCAGTGCATGTAAAGCTTCAGGCCTCACCCAAAACATTATAAATGGAGTTGTAAATCCAAGGAACACAGTGTCTGCACACTCTGTAGCTGTCCAGAAAAATCTAGGCCAGACAACTGTGGTGGGGGAGTGGAGGCCACGGGGTAATTCCTCACACCCCTCCAGCTCTCAATCCAATGCGGTTCCTCAAAATTCAGTTCCCAGGAGAGTCCACGGCTCAGTGAAGGCAGTTGCTGTGGTCCAGGCCAACATGGGTTTGGATGAAATCGTCTCGCTACCAGGGTTCTAGCGCCAGAACCAAGCAGTCTGTGTGCTCTCCCAGCTCATCCAATTTCTTTGCCTTTTGAGTTGAAGCGACACAAATATCTCTGAGAGGTTGATATCTAAATGCTGAGGATCAAAGACCTCATTCTTACTAGGCTTCAAGTGACTTTTTTATTTTTCTATATGTATTTCTTGAATGCCTATTATATGCAGGAAAGGGGGTGAGTGTACAGTGAGTCATCTTCCAGCCTGGGTTTTTTGAGGTAGAACTCTGACTACTAGAATCCATTGTCCAGGTGAATTGCAATGTAAATCTCATTGGCACACTTAAATACCTAGAAACCTAAGTACCTAAATTGTTTGGGGATCCCAACGCAAACTTAAACAGGTAAAATTAATATATATTCCTAATTCTATATTTATTATGTTTGTTTAAGCCAATGGATTAAAACATTACCACTTCAGTATTTAACCCCAAAATCAAATTGTTTGTTTGTTTGAAACAAAGTCTCTGTAGCTGAAGGCAGCCCAGAACTCTCTCTGTAGCTGAGGCTGGCCTTATTTCCTGTCTTATTTCTCATGAGCTGGGTTACAGGAAAGTGCCACGCTGTACAGAAGACTGTAGCGGAGTTCTGAGTGGAGCTTTGGACCTGGCTTTTGGTGTTCTGTTGGGTGGGACATCACAGAGGAGATGAAGGCCTGTGGAGCATGACCAGGGACAGTGAAAGTGATGGTAGTCTGCAGCGTTCAGCCCCCATGTGTTGGTCCCATTTTTGTCAAAGCACAGATGGGTCTCCTTGTGGCTTCTCAGTTTCTCCTTCTGTGTCCTGGGGCTAGGATCCCAGCTGATCATCACTGCTGTTCTTAGCATCAATGTTTGAGATGCTGACATTCTGGGAAATAATTTAGTAA
The DNA here is from genome assembly GCA_004025045.1 of Sigmodon hispidus. Taxonomy (NCBI): domain Eukaryota; kingdom Metazoa; phylum Chordata; class Mammalia; order Rodentia; family Cricetidae; genus Sigmodon; species Sigmodon hispidus. The sequence continues at coordinate 43,474 of PVIH01004577.1, forward strand.
CTAGTGAGCCAACAAAGTAGCTAGGACTGAATCAGAGATGTGCAGACAGAGAGCTCATTTCCTGCCTGTGAGGCTGGATTATAAGCCTCTGTGAGCACGTGTGTGTGCGCGCGCGCGCACACACACACACACACACACACACACACACACACACACACACACCACCACCATCAACAACAATAACAAAGACAATATTATGACGCCCGAAAAGGAAGGACAACCCACCAAGTTCACTTGGTTGCTAAGCCCTTTAGGAGACTGAATTACAGTAAATCTAAAAATAAGGCCTGGTGTGCTTTTGCCTTTGACTTCTACCTGCCCAGGGAACAATACAATCCAATAGGCACATTTGGCCCAATTTTGTTACACAGGACCCAGAAACGCTCAGGGGAAAGAGAGTTCCTGAGATTGTAGCTCATTGCTTGAAGATCAAACCCAGGGAAAGTTATTTTTATGCCTAGTGGGTTTTTTTTTTCCTCTCTTCTTTCAACTGCCTGGTGTTTATCTTTGAAATTAGGGGTTTGTGTTGTTAAACAAAGTACTTTTTTCCCTTCTTGATTATAAAAGATATACATGTTCATTCTAGAAAATTAGAAACTACAGGAAAAAGGGGAAGAAAAAGATGACATCTTGTCATTTGAAGAGAGCCATGTCTAACACCTCCACACATCTCCAGGAGCCTTGTTTCTACATATTTATAGTTTTTATTTTTTCCCACAGCCCTGACAATTGAGTGTAGGACCTTGTGCATGCCAGGCAAGTACTTCCACTGAGATACCTATCATTCTCTCAATTTTTAAAGATGTTTTTGTAGTAATATATTTTTATGTGTGTTGGTGTTTTGACTGAATGTTTGTCTGTGTGAGGGAGTCCCATCTCCTGGAACTGAAGCTCCAGAGCTGCCATGTGGGTGCTGGGAATTGAATCTGGGTCCTTTGAAGACCAGCCAGTGCTCTTAACCACTGAGCCATGTCTCCAGCCTTGTCAGATTTGATTATTATTTTAAATGGTTGTTTTCTCTTCCTTGTAATACTGAAGACCTTATCCATGAAAGCAAATGACTCTATCATTGAACTGCTTCACCTGGAGCCATGTACTGCACCATTCCATGAAATAGAACAATGGCTTCTATGCCCAGAAGACACACATAGCCTTGTGTCCACCCTCGTGAAATGTCTTTGGTGCTTGACAGAGTGTGCCTGTCTGGCTAAAGCCTGTTTAGCATTTTTTTTCTGGCTTGCTCTTTCTTTCTTTCTTTCTTTCTTTCTTTCAACATTGAGATGTTGCTTATCAGAACATTGCTCAGCTTTGCAAGATTTGAAGTTGCTTTTTTTCTTTTCATCAGTATCAGCACAATATATGTTGGGACTCATGGAGTCAGGAAATTGTTAGCATCAGTGGTCCTGGTGAGCTGCAGACACTGTACAGATAGGACCATTTTCTTTTTTACTTGGGTCTTTCTACTTGAGATAGGGTCTCATGTGACCTATCTCATTGGCTTTGAATTTGTTATATAGCTGAGGAGGGCCTTGGGTGGCTCATCTTTCTGCCTCCACTCTTTGAGTGCTGAGATCACATCAGGTCCAGCTGAGGCCTTTTGCTCTTTCTCAAATGTTTCAAAGTAGGTGTTTGAGTTCCTGTGGAAAAGCTGCTCCTGTTTAGTCTCCTCCTCCTCCTCCTCCTCTTCCTCCTTCCCTTCCTCCCTATTTCTCTCCTCCCTCAAACATAAAACCTGTACAAACCAACAGAACCCACATTTTAGGAATTTTTTCATTAAGGTCTTGGCCATTTTTTAAGAAATAAAGCTGGGCAAGGTGTCACAGAACTTGGGAGATGGAGGATTACTTTGAATTTCAGGCCAACTGGAGCTAGAGACCTAGCTTTTAAAAAATATTTTATAATTTTGTAAGTTATAATTTATTTTTAGATTTATTTCTTTTAATTTTATGTGTATTTTTTTCGTCTTCATCATGTACATGCAGGACCCAAGGAAACTAGAAGAGGGTGTGGGATCGATCCCTTAGAACTGAAGTTACACTCGGCTGTGAGCCTTCATTTGGTCTGGGAATCAAACCCAGGTCTTATGGGAGAGTCAGCTTTGCTCTTAACTACCAATCTCTCTCTCCAGCTCTTGTAGTGTTTAAAACAAAAATTTGTTAAGAATCAAGATGACAGGTATAGTGATATAGTTATGCCTGAGACAGCGGTCCAAGTCTCAGTACCACTGGAGGAAATCATGCAATACCCAAGCAACATAAAACAGATCTCTGGGGGAAATGATCAGTGTACACCACCATGCCCATTCAGGTTCTATGTTTAAATACACATTGACTTGTGATTGCTATACTTTAAAAAGTAACAGAGTTTTGCTCACTGATAAAGATCTTGCTAATTTTTCTTCTCAGTAACTTCTAGTTTCTATTAGTGTTTTTAATAGATGTCACTATTTGTGAATTAAGAATGTGTGTGTGTTTATGTTGCCCTAGAAATGTCTGACTTAAGTCAAGGTGGTTTGCTTCTCTGTTCACAATGAGGAGGTTTTTCTAGCACTTTACCATTAAGAATGATGTTTGGTTTGGATTTTTGTAATTTTTCAAATTAAGAAAATTTCTATTTCTAGTTTTCTAAGCTTCTCACCTCCAAAACATGTGTTAGTGTTGCATTCTAAGACATTTTTGTGTGACTGCTCACACAGTCCTGTGGTTTATCTCCATTAGTTTGTTAACTGTGTCAGCAGTTAAGAACCTGCTTTGCTCTTCAAGAGGACCCAAGTTTGGGTCCCAGAATCCTTGCCAGGTGCCTCCCAACCCCCTGGAACTCCAGCTACAGGGTATCTGATGTTCTCTTCTGGCCTCTGTGGGTACTCTCCCCCAAATAAAAATAAACATAAAAATGTTACAATGATGAGTAGCAAAAATATACACATATACAAAATGCATGTGGTTTAAGCAAATTGGACAATGCTTAGATGAACACTGGAAACGTGTGTCATTGATCTTCGCATTTGGTTATTGGATCTGATCTTTGTATGCATACAGCTTTGCATCTAGCCTTGCTGTGATACTGGCTTTCCAGCTTGCTTTCTTTTTCTCTTCCTCCCTCCCTCCCTCCCTCCCTCCCTCCCTCCCTCCCTCCCTCCCTTCCTTGTTATATTTACTTCAGCAAATGAATGGGAAATTTATTCTTCTCTGAGATGCATGACAGAGGCTGAATATGTTACTTACCTTTCCTTGGTTTTTAGTTGAAACTAGCTTTTGGAATTGCTGGACCTGAGAGTTCTCTTTATGAGACTGTAATGTATGGTATTTGTTCCGTATGTGTGCAAGTGCACATGCTGGAGGCCAGAAAAGAATGTTGGTTGATCTCCTCTATCTCAATCTACCTTACTCATTTAAGACAGGATCTCTTACTAACCCTGGAGCTAGGCTGGGGGCCATCAAGCCTCATCAGCCTTCATTTTTCTATTCCTTACAGTACCAGCGTTATAGGCATGCATATGACCATCACCCACAATACCAGTGTTCCAGGCATGCATGTGACCACACCAAACTTTTTACATGAGTGCTAAGGATAGCACTGGTTCTCATATTCACTGCAGCAAGACCTTTTACCCTCTGATCTATCTCCCCAAACCCATGGAGTTCTTAACGGTTAAAGACAAAGGCAAAATTTCTAATTATTTTTAGTGGGTTTTGTATAATCATATGGAAGTGTAAGTTCTCTTTTACCTATTTAAAATTTATTGACATAAAGTCACCCATAGTCTAGATATATTTCAGTTTTAGGTATGGAACCCAAAGCTTTACATGCTGGGCAAGCATCTACCACTTTGCTACATCCCAGTGCCCTCATTTGTAGCACTGGTTAATATTCTTTACCATTATCCCTCTCAGCTCCAGTTTTCTTTATTGTGGAACACTTGGTCTCACACTCTCTAGGCAAGTACCTCTGAGCTCCACTGGCAGTCTTCTCTCTCTCTCTCTCTCTCTCTCTCTCTCTCTCTCTCTCTCTCTCTCTCATCTAGTTATAAATAGGTCAGCTGACCTAGAATTTGCAATTCTCTTGCCTCAGCTTTCTCAAATGACAGAATTACTGGCAAAGATCACTGACTTTGGCCATAATGCTGCTTTTCTAAGCTTTTATAATTTGTTTTAATTTTTACTTACTAATCATTTTAAACTTGAAGAACCAACTTCTTCTTACTTAAACTTTGGCTTATTTTGTTTTATCTTCAAGTAATTTCTGCTCCGCTTGTATTGGTTTTTATCTTTTATTTTCTTGAGTTCATTTTGTGATTATTTTCCACTGGATACCTTAGCACTTTTTCTGTCCTCACCTAGCACATCCACGGATAAGCCCACCCTGATGTTCATTTGGCTGTCCATACATTCTGGCATATGCATCGTCATCAACCGTTCTAAGTATGTTCAAAGTCTCATTTTAATTTCTTCTTTGATCTCAGCCTTATTTAGACTTAAATTCATTCATTGTCAACCCCACACTCTTTTTGTTATCTTTTTGTTTTATTTCCAGAAAAATTGTCCTGTGGTTGGAGAATATAGTCTAGAGATTCTATTTCTAAATTGTTTTGGCTTTTATAGCCTGGTAGACAGGTTCCATGTATAAAGTAAAAACTATATGAATTTTTTTTGGAGGAGAATGAAGCCAGTATCATTTAGTTTTGGTTGGTCTAGAAATTTTTATGTAACTGAGGATGACTTTGAACTCTCGGTCCTCCCGTCTCTGCTGTTTTTATGCTGGGATCTCAGGCATGTGCCACCATATTGGCATTATATGGTGCTAGGGATCCAACCCAAGGCTTTGTGGGTACTAGGCTAGCAATCAACTGAGTTATACTCCAGATGTTACTTCACATATGTGCTTTTGATTCCTTCCAATAAAAATATGAAATAGAAATGAGTGTTTAAGAAGCATGAAGGTCTGAGAGGTCATGTTCCCTCAGACACTTTTTAAACTCACATACTTGCTTAGACAATTACTTGGAAAATAAGATAACAATAAAGTGACAATAATAATATTCTGAGTTTATTCATAAATATGAGTTTAAGGACATCCTGGGGATTCCCCATAACATCCGTGCTGTGTGTCATTTCTTCCTTTCTCTACTCATGCCATCTATTGAGGGCACCAGGCCAGGCTCTGGATTGGGCTTTTGATCTGACCTTGCCCTTGTGAAGTTGATGTTTGCTGACATGCTTTCTAGTATCATCAGATCATTTATCTTTTAGTGCAATATAAAAATGAGTCTTGAAGAATCTACTTGGAGAAACATGTTGAACAAATATACATTGCTATCTTGGGGACGATGGTTGTTCTGAGTTTTGTTGTTATTGTTGAGTTAGGGTTAGGGTTAGGGTTAGGGTTAGGGTTAGGGTTAGGGTTAGGGTTGTTGTGTGTTTTCAGTCCCTGTCCTCCACATCTCCTTCCTTAGCTCCTGGTTTGAAGCCCTCTCTAGCCTCCCATCTCTAGTTCACTTCCTGGGAGGTTTTATATCATCCCGTCATGACAGCTTCCCTAGAGCTGACCCAGGCCTCACTTGAGCTCTACATTTGCCTTAACTGATTCTGTTCTTTCATCCCTTTTTCTTTTGTCCTTCTCCATTACTTCTTCCCTTCTCTCAACCTTTCCTTTCTTCCTTCTCCACCCCACCCCCATGCTGGAGATTAAGTACTAGTCCTCATGCATGCCAGACAAATGCTCTACCAGGGAGTTATTTCTGCTTTCTTTTGGTTTTGTACTTTATACAGGGTCTCACTAGAGTGCGTAAGATGGTCTTGAACTCATCCTGAAACTCAGGCTGGCCTTGAACTTGACATATTCCTGACTCAGTCTCCAGATTAGCTGTAATTATAGGTTTGCACTGCTAAATCCAGTTTAGCTGACCTTGATTCTCTATCCCTGTCTGCTTCACTGTATGGCCCAGATTGATCTTGAATCTTGGGCCCCCTGCCTCTTATATCAAAGGCTCTATGATTACAGGCATGAGCTACCATGACTGTTTTTATGTAGTGCTTGAGACTGCAACCAGGGTCTCAGTGTCTGCTAGGCAAGTGTTCTACCAACTGAGCTGAATCTCAGCCTGGGAAACTTTAGATCATGTCCTCACTGTTACTAAGTGGTGACCATGGACAAGTCACAGTCTCCTCTGGGGATCACAGCTCATTTGTCTTAAAACAGGGCAGACTCTGTCACCTTCCTAGTACACAGTGTTGTTGAGCGTCTCCAAGTGAGTGGAAAGCTTTTGAAAACGTGTGTGCTCAGAGATGCTAGCTGAAACTCACAGGCAGTCTGCAGAAGGTTCCTGTGAAGTCACTTCTCTGCTGCTTCTCTCTGGACTGCCACGGTCTGGACTGGTGCCTATGCTAAGGGCTGAGGTACAAGAAAAGCATCTGAGAAACCAGAAGGACTTTGTGGCTAGAGGAAAGAGGACTGGGGAGTGGTGAGGAGAGAGTAAGAGGCAAGCTGGGATCAGCACCCACAAGACAAGCCTGTAAGGTCACTTTGTCTTTTATTTCAAGACACCAAGAAGAAGAACAGGGTGATATGAATAGTGTTGCTGAAGCTAACAGTGCATGGTTATTAAATGGTAGACATTCTCCAGTAACAAACAGTGCACCCCACTGTAAGGAGGGGGTACATGCTATTTCTAATCTCCTTTTACAGATGAGGGAGCTAAGGCTCAGAGATGTCAATTAACCTCTCAAGGCCACACAAGTGATCTTGGAGTTCACCTAGACCTCCAACCCAGCTTGTCTGACTCTAGGGGAAGCTGTCTAAATTACACCTTTCTTCTCCCTAGTTGGAACTGGGAGATGATTACCTTGTTTGATTTGTCGGTTTCATGGCCAGGGTGGGGGTGGGGCTGGCTATGGGCTTTGGCAAATTTGAGAGGCTTTATGATACTATAGTGAACAGCTGTGTGGAATCATTCCTTCAGTAACTACTTAATGAGTGTCCATGTGCCAGGCCCAGAGACAGCCAGCTTGGCTTGGGAATGTGCTGGAAGGATCTGGGTGTTTGAGGGAAAGAGAAAACTCAAAAATGACCTCACTGCAGAAGAGCTCCTTCTATAGTTAGTGCGGCCCACGCCACTGCTTTAGGGCAATCAGGAAGATTGCTGGAAGGTTCCATTTTGCAGGTGGGAAGCTGGGGCATCTGTAGCCAAGGCTTCCATGGCCTCCCCTTTGTCTGAGTATGAGGTCTGCCTTGGCGTTGATTCCCCATTAATTACCTGTGGAGGTAATCTTTTAAATGCCAGTAATGACCACAGGTTAATTTTGCTCTCTCCTGCCTGTCTCAGTTCTTCCACTTTTTTTTTTTCTTCCTTTAATGGGCCATATGAGCTTGTTTACCAAAGCAGCCGAGTTAGAAACGTAAATAAATGAACTTCTCTTGTCTCAAGGATCTCGAGATGGAATTACTGTGAGAGGGGTAATTTACACGTGAATAATTACTTAGGATCCCCCAGCATAGAGACCGCTCGGCTTCTCTAATTATTTACCGTCCCCCAATTTTCTCTTCTTTGAACTATGTAGCATGGGGGTGTATGGGGGTGGCACGGGGAGCCAGAGATCTTATTTTGTATTTCCCCTCTCGATTGTGAAATATCTCTTGGGGAGGGGCCTCATTAGGATGCAGAACTGGCCTTCCGAGCCCGTGCCTTCTGTGGTACTTCATGTCATAACTTCCTTCGGATACATCCGTGTGATCATGGAGGGAGATGCTATTGCTAGCCTCATTTATGGACGGAGACACCAAGGTTCCTTTGGGTGATGTCCTTCTCCACAGGCCCCTCGAGGAAGAGGTTGCCGACAGTAGTGCAGGCTAGCTTCCTGGCTCTCCTTTGCCCTTAGCTGCCCACAGGGCATCCTCACCTGCTCACTTGCTTTCTGGCATTTACAGCTGGTGGATTTTTTAAACATACCATGCAGCACAGTTCCCTCCACTGCACGAAGCCCAGTGCTCTTTGCCAACAACCTGCTGCCTTTCCCTGTAGGCTGGTGGCCGCGCCTCTTCCTTACGCGGCTCATTTTCCATTTTAAGATTTCCTGTTTGAACTAAAGGGCAAAGATCTCGATGTATCAGCCTGGAGCCAAGCTTCTGTGTGTATAAAGGGGAGCTCTGGCCCCTGCCCTCTGTTTGTCCACTGGCCTTATCGATGGAGCCCAAGTCCCAAGTTCAGAGGCTCCAGTTCCTTCCCGATTTGCTGGGTAAAGTCCGGCCCTTCCGTGCGGGCGGCCAGGGCGGGCGGCCAGCCTGGAGCCAGTGGTCATTTACGGCCGGACAGTGCTTCCGTCCTGCCTGGAGATCCATTGGCTACAGCTAACAAACATCTGGACAACTGGGAAACTAGAGGACAGGGGTACGGAGGGTGCCCCTCCTCTTTTTTCCCTGTTCAGCACTGACTCAGGCACAGCCCTGGGGTCTGGGCAGCCGTGTGTCCCCTGGAGTGAAGCCAGCCAGGCAGGTGCTAGTGAAAACCACTTGAAGCTACGGATTTTCTTTCAGGGTCCAGATGATTTTTTTGGCCTAAATGCACTCCCACTTATAGACACACACACTCCAGCTATAACGAAGACCTCCCCAGCCAAGTCCTTTCCCAGAGAGACACTTAACTGGTGCCATTTTTATGGGGGATAATAAGACCGATATCATTGGCATGTTGGTTCCAAGGTCCTTTCATCTCCCACGTCTCATCTGATGTAAAGGACAGTCAGGAGTCGTCTAGATGGTTATCAGCTAGGTGTTCCAGAGGAACCACCAGAGTCACAGTCGATGGTTTCATTGAGCAGTTCATCCATGATTCAAGAGTCAGCACAGGTTATGTGTAGTCCCTCTTTGGGTGGATTAGAAAGGCACTGATGGGAAGGAATGAAACATTAGCTCAGGAAAAGGTCACAGAGTGGGTCTGTGTGTGTTGTAGGGGCATAGAGTAGGGGACAGAGTATACTGAGAAATTGCTGTCATAGCTTTGTTCCAAACCCCTTGAGGACCGGGGAAAGCTCTCAATGCCACCTTAGGGAGATCACTGTTGACCCGAGTTTACCTGCAGACTTGTCTGGGATGCTCCTGCTGTGCCCCAGAAGGCAAGGCCTCCTAGTGAAGTGGTACAACCCTCCCCAAAAGGTTTTTTTTTTTTTTTTTTTTTTTTTTTATCTGTTTGGCTAATAGCTTTATCTACTAGTCCTCAAGACACTGGAATGAACACACACACACACACACACACACACACACACACACACACACTTATGCCATTATGTATCTCAGAACTATTAATCAAGAGGCAAAAACAGTAAAAATTGTTAGTGAGGACTAACCCAAAGCAGAATTCTGGGTCTTGTATAGATGTGCCCTAGAGACCAGGGTTAGTTAGGTGTTGGGAGACTCATGTTCTAATCTTGCTAATAATGCTTTCTAGTTTCAAGTGACCTTGTCATCGTCTGTGATCAGCCATGCAGGCACCTGTGGCAGGCCTCAGGAATCCCCTTTCCTGCTTAATATGTGTTGAGTCTGGGAATGGGCAGTAAGTTCCAGGAGAGAATGTCTTCATGTGGAGAGACTTTTCTTTTCATTGTGGAGGCAGGCTTCTGCCTGGGTTGTATTGCTGACCCTCATGATGAGGAAGATGGCTGGCCCACAAGCTAGCTATGCTCTGCTAACTGTCAGGATGATGGCTTTGTCCCCTCTAGGCCAATGTCCCCATTTGCTCTGTCAGATGAGCTATCTGGAACATCAGGAGCCTGGGAATGACAGGGTGCTCTAGGTAGTCAGCCCTGGAGCTTGCCCTATGCTGACTCATGGCTGAGTCTGCCTCTCTGCTCTTCTCTGTCCTCTCCTGACAGTGCTGGCCCAGCCCATGATTTGCAGAAAGTAGAGGCTCAGAGCTATAGTATAGCATTGATGGGAAAGACTTGGAGATATTTGCTGGTCCCTAGCCCACAGCTACTGTTCCTTTTAGGAGGAGGCTTTGTAAAGTTCAAAATGATAACACACCCTCCCTCAGCATATCCCACTGCCGACTCTCGGCTCTGAGTGGTTCCCAGTGGCATCTTTTTCTCTACTACATCTTTAACCTCCACTTCTTCTCACCATTATCCTTCTCTATCCTGACTGTCTGGGAGGAAACCTGACAGCACAGTGTGACATCTGTCATTAAGAACAAGGAGCCTGTACACCCCAGGCCTGCTGCAGCCCCACAGGGGGACTTGAGCCTCAGGTTTTCATCTATGGAATAATTATTTTTTCCCAGGCTTGTGAAGACACTAGGAGATAATAATGTACTTAAAGCTCTGGACAGTAGTGAACAAAAGCATAGAATTAGGTAGGCTCTGTTCACCATTCCAAGCATTCTTGGACCCTGATTGTCAAGCACTGTTTAGTCTTTCCATTTTACAGGTGAGTAGGTCATGATCCAGGGTCAGATAGCTTGTGGTTAGCAGAACTCGGATGGGGAATCCATCTCTACCCTGTTGATTGTGTTCCCTGGGCTCAGTTTTTCCCAACATTCCCTTGCTTGCTAGCTATCTGCCTCCATGAAACTCATCCTGAAGACTTTGTAGGTGGCTTACTTCACACTTTCCCCCAATACCCCAACACATTTTAGTCTGAAGACCTGGTCCCATTTTCTAGTTCTGCATCCAAGGGTGGGGACAGAGCAATATTTTTCAAGAAACAAACACAAATTTTTAAGTGTCTGTTTGAGGGCTCTTGCCAAGGAGCCTGTGACTTTGAGACAAAAAACTTTCAGGTAGATTGGCTGTAATATCCACAGGAGAGTCAGTCTGGAAGGGGGCTGGGAAAGGGTCAGAGATGGATGGGGTTATGTCCATTTCACACACAGAGGAAGGGCAAGGGGCAAGCCCTGAAACTAGTACTTCTCATTTTGGACTGATTGGCCCTGAACTGGGGAAATTCCTTGGCTCCTTTCTTTCTTACATTTTTAAAGGCAAGGTATTATATCTCCCATATGAGGTATTATGTATCTAATGAGGCTAGTCTCAGACTCATTGCATAGCCAAGGATGACCTGACTTCCTGATCTCTGTACCTCTACTTCCTAAGTGCTGGAACTGCAGGTAGGCACCACCACACCTAGTTTATGGGGTACCAGGGAGGAACCAAGGGCCTCCTGCATATGAGGCAAGCATGCTAAACACTGAGCTACATTTTTAGTTCTGCTTTTTATTTTTTATTATTTCTTAATAGGTTCTCGTTCTGTAGCCTGGCCTTGTTTTGAACCAGGGATGTTTCTTCTGCCTGAGCCTCTTAAGTTCAGAAGCCAACCTCTGTGGCCCTCCTTTCACATTTTATCTCTATTTTTCCAACTGTAGGAGAGAGAGAGGAGTTTCCAGTTCATGATATCCATAAGCCCAACATCTAGACTAGAAACCCACAAGGAGGTTGGTGTTTGTCCTGAGAATTGTGGGTGTCAGGTTGTGAAACAGGGGACCTTTGGGCTCAGGAGAGAGGTGATGTGACATGTCTAGTATATACAGCATTGTTGCTCCCAAGAAGGCAGCATCATGTACCTTCTCATTTGACAAGCCAAGGACCTCTAGGCCAAGATCTAGGGACAAGGACCAAAGGTCCAGGTGTGAGCTTCGCCCACACCAGAGCCCCGAGCGGGTCTGCAATGGAGCTGTTGTATACCCCAGTTCCCCAGATCCAAGCTCAGTTAACCATGCCATTCTTCATATTACAGATCAGAGTTTGGGATGGTCTTAGGCTGGGGAATAGACATTCTTTTTCCAGTGTTCCTAAATACTTTTTTCTTCCTTAAGTCTGCCCCTGCAACATCTAGGACAAGGAGAAAATAAGCCAGGCACCTCCCAAGCTTCACAGGGAGACATAGCTTTCTTCTTGGGACTTGAACTAAGGAGAGGAAGGTGGGGGGAGAGAGCTGCTGTGCCTAAGACTGAGGTAAGAGGGGAAGGGAGACAAGTCTGAGGCAGCAATGATTGACGGTCGGTCATATTCTCAGCTCAACACTTCGGCTTTATGGAAAAGAAAGATGCTCAGATATGCATATTTATCTGTGCTCAGTTGTCCCCATACTTCAGAAACTACCAAAGGGGGAAAAACAAAATACCTCCCACCCCTCAAAAAACTCCTAGGTGTGTTAACATCGAGGAAATATGGTATTTGCTTAGAAATGAAAATTGATTGCCTTTAACTCATGATAAGATAATTGTGTTCCTCTGAGTCATTGTCATGCATTGCTGTTCATAAAGCTCACTCATTAAGTAGTAAGGGTATGTGTTTTATCTTAATTCATTTTTTATAGGCCTGTGAATTCCTGCATTTATCTACCTTAGTTTTCCTGTGTAGACACAGGGCTGCCTGGCCTCCCAGAGGTGAGATAACACATTATCTAGCCACTATTTCTCTGGAACTCGGCCTAGGGCTGAAGTGGACCTGCTTTTGACTGCCTGGTGGTGAAATCTTGGAGGACTCACCTCCCTGCTTGTCTTTATTCCAGCACACAGGCAATTTATGTGGTATATGTCTACTGGAAGGATGGAGTGCGATATTGGTGGGTCACGTCTGTGAACATGACACTGGATTCCTTTAGAGCCGTGGAACTGCCTTCAGATCCTTCACACTGTCCCTGTCATCAGGCATGGCCACCTGGGAAGGAACTTAAGTGGAGTTCGAGTGTGATCTCCTGGGAAGAGCTGAGGAAGGTTCTGGAGAATGGAGCTAGTCTCATGCAGCTCTGAGACCTCACTGCCTGCTCAGGTTCTGACCGATAAACTGCTATCTGTCTCCCCTTGAGTTTGCAACCTCACAGCTCTTTTAGACTCTTTTTCTTCAACTGTAAAATGAGACAAATGATCAAACTGACTTGAGAAGGCTCTTGGGGGAATTTCTGTGAGAATAACACAAGATATATAAGATTTATCACAGTGCTGGACATGGAGGTGAGGGTCCATCATCCCAGCTACTCAGGGATTTCAAAGACTGACCCCAGGACTTCAGTACCAATCTGGGCAATATTGTGAGACTGTCTCAAAAACAAAGGTTCCCCAAACCACAAACCAATAACAAAATTATACAGTAAATGAGAACTCTGAAGTACTATTGGTTTAAATAAAAACATGCACCAGCTCTTGTGCTAGACACTGAAAGTACCTTAGCTCCATGACCCCTGCTGAAATGGAGGCTATTTGTCATGTGGCAGATGGAGAAGCAGGGGAGGTGGAGAGAGGTGAGTGGGAGGCAAATGTGTCTCCAAGCCAGCTCCCCTAGCATTTCCCTGACCCTAAAGGACAGCCTAGCTCTTCAGTGGCTGGAGACATAGTGTGAGCCCTCATGCATTACCAAGCTGGGATTCATGGTGCTTTTGAAAATTGGTGAGACTAAGCTGTCTTCTGCCTCAGAGCCAGGCCATCAAATGTTCTCTTCTGGTCTCCTTGGATACCAAGCAAGCATCTGCGGCACATACAGGCAAATGCTCATGCATAAAAAGAAAAGATAAATATTTAAGAAAAAAATTGAAGCAGACTTACTCAATTCCTGTCTAGGATTTTCTACCAACTAACTGCATGAACTCGATCACAGCCCATAGGGTGAGGGTTCTATTATCTACATGAATGTTCCAGAAACAGTTGCAGGATGCTCATGTTGTCAGAGAAAAGACACCAGAGGATACTGTCCCCTACTTCTGGCACTCATGCAGAAAGAAGCAAATCTAAGTCCAGATGGGCTTCAGTCCCAGGCTTCTGCTTTTATAATCCATGCCTGGAGCTAGGCATTTGGGAGGTGTCATTAGGAGAATGACATCTAGACCATCTTCAGCTACACAGTTGAAGGCTAGCCTAGGCTATACAAGATCCCCCTCCTCACACACACACTTTCTCTCTTCCATACATACACCAAATACAAACAAACCCTCAAAATTACAACAAAATACACAGTGCTATCACATTTTCGTTAACAGAGCTGTCTGACTCAGACTGGTTGTCAAATAAGTCTGGTGCCTGCTGAGAGGCAGTTCTTGGAGACTGGCCACCACATGGAAGCTCTTCTGGACACACTGGCCAACAAAGACCTGACAAAGACTGGGCAAGTCTCATTTGTTCAAGGGAGACATTTCCTGAGCCATCTGCATACAGCATTGAAGGCTGTGCATCTTCCTGGCCCACACTATTGATAGGACAACAATGTGCTCATCTTTGGTTTCCTTGTAGATATCTATATCTATCTATATCTACCTATATATCTATATCTCCCATGCTAGAGGTGTAGACTTCATCTGCATGGCAAGAGGGGATGGAGATGGTGGAAAGAAAGTCATATTTGGGTGGTGTCCATATCCAGCACAGAATGGGATCTTGGGAAGTAATGAGTGATTGATACTGTCTCCCTGATGGGAGGATTCAGAGAACCTTAACTTGTCCAGCAGTGGTGCTCCTGATCTTATTTCTGTGCCTTTAACAAACCAAGATCTTCATACCCTATGCCCTTTGCACATACATGCTCATCTCCACTTGGGATGACTTCCATTCTTAACATGCCTCTACAGTCTCAAGGATTCTCTCTTTAAGCTCTGTATTTACTTCAGGATCTCATCATGCTAGCATTTACTTATGTTAATTTTGCAGAGTTCCTTAGGAAAACATAGAGGTCAGAAGGGCAAGGTGTTTTCTGCCTTGTTCAAGACTGTGGACCTGCCACCTAGAACAATGACTAGTGCTTGGTATTTTGCCAAAGATTGGGGAGCTGTGATTCAGACCCCAACTCTAGGTGTGAACTGTTCCAACAGCTTTGTTGAAGAGAGCATTTCCATACCATACACTTGGTTTGCTTAAATTGTTATGCTAAGATTTTAATATATTCACAGACCTGTCCATTTATCATTTCAATTATTAGCAATCAGCTCCTATTTCTTTCCCCACACGCCTGGTGACCCTCATCTGCCACCCATTTCTATGGACTTGTCCAGCTTGGGTTTTCGGCAAAAATGAACTGTATCCTACACCCATTAATAGATGGACATTTGGGGCATTTGAGGTGTTTCCACCTCTCTCTCCTTCCCTTCCCCCACTCTCTCCTCTCTTTGTGAGTACTGAGCACAGAATCTGGGGCCTCATACAAGTACCCTGCATCTGCCACCAAGCTGCATCCCTAGTCTGCTAGCTAGTAATTTTAATACATGTCTCACTATATTGCTCAGACTGACCTTGAACTCGCTCTGTAGCCTAATCTGGCTTTGAACTTGTGGTTCTTTTGCCTAATCCCTGAAAGTAGCTGGAGTTAGAATCGTTTCCACCTTGAAAAAATTTGTTCATTTTTTTATATTTTTATGTATGTGTGCATATGCATTCCATGGCCTGCGTGAAGATCAGAAGACACCTTTGGGAGTCTGTTCTCTTTTTTTCTGGTTGAAGAGGGGCTCTTGGCATTCCAGAGGAGCTGGGCCATGAACTCCAGGCTGATTCCCTTGTCTCCACTTCATAACTCTATGGGAGTGCTGGGACTTTAATGCATATCATTAAATCCAAGCTTTTATTTATGTGAAACCAATCCTCCTGGCCTATTTCTACTCTTGAGATTAATGTCACAGGAATATCTGTATTTGAGATTTATGGGGACACACATTTGTACCTCCTGGGCATATATATTTTTACCATGTCTTTTACCTCTCTTGCCAATATGAAACTCTCCTTTGAGTGACCTGACCTAGTGTTATAGCTAGTTTTATGCCAACTAGACACAAGTTGGAGTTCTTGGAGAGGAGGGAGCTTCCACTGAGAAAATTCCCACAGAAGAGAGGGCTGTGGGCAAGCCTGTAGGGCGTTTTCTTCATTAGTGATTGATGGGGCAGTGTCCAGCTCACTGTGAGTACAACTACCTGTAAATCATGGTCGTGGACTCTATATGAGACCAAGCTGAGTAAGCCATGAAGAGCAAGCTAGAAAGCAGCACCCATCCATGCCCTCTGTCTCAGATCCTGTTTCCAGGTTCCTGCCCTGTTTGAGTTCCTGTCCTGATTTTCTTGAGTGATGGATTATGATGTGAATAATTATGGAAGCTGAATAAACCCTTTCTCTCAAAGTTGCTTTGGTCATGGTGTTTCATCACAGCAGCAGTAACCCTGAGTAAGAGGGTTCCTGGAGGAGCAAATGTGCCTCCCTGATCTTCTAACTACAGAGACTCAAAGGTGCCAAGGGAAATGTAGGAAGCTGGGAGTTGAAGTCTTTCCAGCCAGGTGGCAGGGCAAGCAGCCGGTCTCCCTGCTGGGACTCATCCCTTTCAGTAGCACCTCACCTTTCATCTTTATAGAGGGGGAACAAAGATCACCATGCCTTGTTCCCAGACAGAAACAGACACAGCACTGTAATGATTAACATCATAACTTTGTTATTGGCCTGTACAGGCCTCCTGCTGCTAGCCAGCAGCACACAGACAACCCTGCTGCCTCAGTATGTAGGGTCTAAGTTTGAGGACACTTGAATAAAGCCAGTGTACACCTGCCAAAGTCCCCTGATCACTGCCTTTTGCCACAAGGGTTCACCTGGAGTGGTCTGGCTAGTTCTTACAGAGCCCTTTAACCCAGAGGAATGGGCACTTTTGACCTGTTCTCTTCAATCCATCCAAGGTGCTTTGCCAGGCACACTTCCTATATCATCCCTATTTTCCAGCCAAGCAACAAAGCTGCTGCTATTAGCTCCATTTTACAGATGTAAATGATGACTTCAAAATGGAATCTGTTATACCTCCTTGTTATATTGTAGAATAAAAAACAATCTGGAAGTAGAAGGTACTGCCATGAAGCTATCCCAGGCTCACCTTGAAACTGCTTAGTGGATGATGACCTTGAACTTTATTATTTTTTTGTTTATTCTCTCTCTCTCTCTCTCTCTCTCTCTCTCTCTCTCTCTCTCTCTCTCTCACACACACACACACACACACACACACACACACAGAGTATGTGTTTGAGAGTTAGTTCGCTGCTTATACTATGTAGGGTTGAGGGATAAAACTTAGACCATTAGGCTTGGTGCAAGCAAATTTACATCATCTCACTGATCTATGACCTTGAACTT
Source organism: Sigmodon hispidus (assembly GCA_004025045.1). Lineage (NCBI taxonomy): Eukaryota > Metazoa > Chordata > Mammalia > Rodentia > Cricetidae > Sigmodon > Sigmodon hispidus. Next base: position 60,542 of record PVIH01004577.1, read on the forward strand.
CTGATTCTTCTGCCTCTACCTGGAGAGTACTGAGAATACAGGTGTATTTCACCATGTCTTATTTTTCAAGGTGATAGTGACTGAACCCCAGGGCCTCACACATGCTAGTCAGGCACTCTTCTAACCAAGCTACATCCCAGCACATCAAACACTTCCTTGTCTCTTATCTTTTCTTTTGGAATACTTTTACTTTCTTTTAACTTTTCTTTGTAGAGTCCTCTTGCCTTTTTTTTTTTTTTTTTTTTGAAGCAGTCTCACGTAGCTGAGGCTAGTCTCCAGTTTTCTAGCTAGCTAAAGCTAAATTTGAACTCCTGATCCTCCTGTTTCTAACTCAGAAATGCTGTGATTGTAGGGTCATGGCACCATGCCATGCTGAGACCCATGCCTCTGACTTCTACCTCCCCTCTGTCCCCCACGTTTGCTTTAGTTTATCGAGAGCAGACACAGCACAACTCATTTCATTTAGGAGATGATTCACCTGGCTCTTCCTTGGCCTCAGACTGGTTTTTGATCTCTCCTGCACCTGGCACCAGTCTCCTTGCTACAAAGGTGACCACAGTGTCCAGTACAGGTCCTGTCTAGTGAGGAGAGCAGGCTAACATGGTTCCCATTGTGTGGCAAGAACACCAGGTAAGGTGTCACTAGAATGGGGAACTGAGGCATGAACAGGAGTTTGTTTGTTTCTCATTACATGCTGGGCAATAGTGCTGGCAATGTTGGCATTAGGTATTCTGGTCTGCATCTCAGCAGACATGATTTATATCTGTACTTGGCTTTTCTTGGCAACAGTTTAGTAGACCAGAGATTGACCTTGGACCCTAGAAGAGCTGATTCCTACATAAGCTAGAGACCACTGACTGGAACTGTGGCTTGTGCAGATGAGCTCAGCCAATTGGATTCTGTTTTCTACAAGTTAGACTTGGGACCAGAGAAATGGCCCTAGTAGGTGCTTTGTTCCATGTACTCAGGTGCCTGGTGGAATCGAGGTTGTGAGGCCACAGCACTTGGGTTTGGGTGAAAAAAGTAAACTGTAAACACCTGGATTCTCTCTCTCTCTCTCTCTCTCTCTCTGGTGTGGTATGTGTGGAAGACTGGAAGAGACTCCCAAAGACAAGAAGAACTCAGGGGTAGGTGAAGACAAGGGAGAATGGGAGAATGGTTACAGCCAACTTTGGGGATAAAGGATACAGATTTGAAAGTCTCCAGTGAGGCCTTTACTTACCTTCTTGGTGTGTCTGCAAGTCTAAGAACAGCTCCATCCTTCCCTGGAAAAGTGAGCTTGGTTGGGTTGGAGATTTAGGTGAACTCAGCATATACAGAGCCTTGAGAGTTTGATTCCAGTGCCACATAAAATGGAGAGTGGTGATGCATATCTGTGATCCCGTCAGGAAGACCAGGTGTTCAAGACTATCCTCAGGTATATCTGGGGTTTTGGACCCACTGGGGTTACAGAAGACAGTGTCACAAAGTAGCAAAACAGAACAACAGACAAACAAGAACAACCAACAAAATAACACGATTATTAGTTCTTGAAACACCCAGGAGGTGATGCACACCTTTAATTCCAGCACTCCAACAGAGCTAGTTCTAGGACAGCCTTGGCTTCTTAGAGAAACCCCATCTTGAAAAAACAAAAAAAATAAAGTATTAGTCCTTGAAATTTAGTTTTGACTACACCAATACTCGGTTCCAAAACTTTTTAGGCAGACGGAGCCTTTTCAGTTGCATAAGATGAAGAGGTTATTCAAGAACATTCTGGAAGGAGCCAGCATCAGTTCTGAGGAGAAAAAGACTGGATGACTTTAAAGAGCCCTTTGTGATTAGAATTGGGGACAGTGAGTCTGAGTATGTCAGGAGGAGCACATCCTCTTCGTGTGTGTGTGTGTGTGTGTGTGTGTGTGTGTGTGTGTGTGTGTGTGTGTAGGCCAGAGGTTCATTTTTAGGAATGCTATCTACTTCCTTTGAGGCAGAGTTTTTTTTTTTTTATAGTCCTATGGTTTACCAATTATGCTATACCAGCTACCTATTGAGCCTCAAGGGTCCTCTCTCGCCTCCCTGTGCTGGTATCACAGTATGTACCACCACATCTGCATCTCAAACTCAGGTCCTCACTCTTGCAAGGCACTCCCAGCAACATCCCCAGCAGCCTTTTATAATGAAAATTTATTTGCTGATTCTTTTTTTATTGAGACAGGTTTTGTATATCACAGACTGGCTTTGATCTCATGATTCTCCTGATTTCCAGATTCTCCTGCCTCTATTTCTTGAATGCTGAGATTACAGGCACAGGACACCATACTCAGCAATAAAGGTTTTGTATTTGGGCTTGGTTTTATTTTTGTCATGCTGGGGATAAAACTCAGGGCTTTGTGCATGCCAGGAAGGCTCTGAGCTGTATGCACTAGCCCCCTTTTTACTTTTTTATTTTGAGGCAGAGTCTCCCTGAGTTACCCAGGCTGGTTTTGATCTTATTCTATGTCTCAGACAGGCATTGACCTTGTAATTCTTCTGCCTCAGTCTTTCAAATACCACAGTTGTAGGCCTGTATTTCTATACTCAGTGCACTGATACTGTTTATATCACATAATCAACACCATATTCCTTTCCCCTCCAACATAACATGTGTTTAGTGAAGTAGACTCAGTGCAAGGTATAAAGCACATGGAAACTAGTTACACTTGTGTCCCCATGGGCTGACTGACAGATTGACATAACCCCAAAATTCAATATTTAACTGTCCCTATAGCTAAATACACAGGGTGCCAGGGCCCAGAGATGGGGGTTTAGTACTTCCATGTAGTAAAATTTTGGGGACAGTTGGGATTTAGCAGGATAAGGGCAGAATAGAGAGCCTTAGTGTGGACTGAAATGATAAATCTATGTGTCTTTATGACACATAGATTGTGTCTTAAAGAACAGACATCCATGGCTCAGGTCTGAAGGCAGGAAGTCCCTGGTCAGAGAGGTCATCATGTGGAAGACTGTCAGCCTTGTAGCACATTATCATGTTCTTATACAACTGAGAAAATATGAGAGAGTGCTTTTGCCTATGCTTTATAGGTGTGTTGCCTCCTTGTTTGGGCCACTATAGCAAAATCCCACAAACTTGGAAGGTTATAAACAAGAGAAAGTTGTTTCTCACAGTTGCAGAGCCTGGAAAGTCCCAGATGAAAGTGCTGGCCAGACAGGGGGTCTGCTGAGGGCTTGCTTTCTGATTACATCATCGTGATGATGACATATTGCTGTGCTCCATATAGTGGAAGAGGTGAGCAAGTTTTCTGGGGCTCATTTATAAGGGCACTAATTGCCTACCATAGCCCCACCTGATCACCATCATCACCTTCCAGGTTAGGATGTCAGTATATTATTTTGGAAGGACTAGACTACAAGCATTCATTGTTTAGTTGCCCATCAATTGTAGGAATAGCAAGAGGTGAGTCTGGGAAAGGCCTGAATGTCATAGCGGTCACATGAGAGGCATGAATCACACAGCTCCACTACAAATCTGTTCGTGCTCCTGGGTGAGGGCATGGAGCACAACAGTCCAATGTGAGTGACATCGAGGGGGGAGGGCTGACTCTCTGACATCTGACATTTCCATTCAGCCCTTGCTGCTTCTTTAGTTCCTGATTCTTTGCTTTTTAGCACCTGACCTATCATTTATCCAAAGCCCCAAGTCCACAGGAACCTTCAGAGGAGAGCAATGCTTAGCTTCTCTGACATAGCATCCCAGAAGCAGCCAGTGAGTGATTGTAAACCATTTTGCAACTATTAAGTGCCCTTTTGATGTTGCATAGGAATATTTTTTCTAAAGTCCCCTCTCTTGAATGACCCAGTGATTCATTCTTTCTTCCCTTCTTTGTCCATTAAAAGGCCCTTTCCCCTGCACTCAGTTAAGAACAATAAAGGAATAGTCAGCACCAACCAGATCAAGGGGTGGAAAAATACGAGGCTTGATTGAAGCTTTGTGTTCCCTTGGCTGTCTCTGCTTAGCACTGATGACTGTGTGGCTGATGAGATCTTGGGAGGACTCACTTGGACCAGGCAGTCACCTAAGATCTCTCTGTAGGACCCATGCCACATGCCACAGTCAGTTCCTTTAACATACAAGGAAACTAAGGCTCAGAAGAGAATATAAGCTGAGTTTTGATGGGCAAGTGCTGGCCTATCAAGCATGAGGGCCTTGGTACCTAGCATGAACCACATAAACTGGGCATGGGTGGCACAATCTGTGTTCACAGCTCTCAGGAGATAGGGGCAGATAGATCAGAAGTTCAAAGTTGTCCTTAGCTACTTGGTAAGTTCAAGGCTAGCCTGGGCTATACAAGATCCTGTTTCAAAAACACAAAAAAATAAAAGACTATGTATTTCCCAAGGATTATATAGGTTGTATTAGAGCTATATTTATCCTCTTTCTTCTCCTTCTCTCCAGATTCGTTATCATTATTTTAAGTGTGGGAGATATACACCTGTATGTGGGTTTGTGCACTTGAGTGCAGGTGCCCAAGGAAGCCATAGGCATAGGATTCCCTGGAACAGGAGCTATAGACACTTGGGAGCTGCCTCATGTGAGTGTTGAGAAACCATCTCAGGTCCTCCCAAGATAGAGAATGCTCTCAATCACTGTACCACCTCTCCAGCCCTGTTCACTTTCCTTTGACAGGGGACCTTATTAGTTTCTATTGTAGTTGTTACTCATCGCCCGTGCTAAACCTGATCACAGCACTTCTTTTTCAGTGGAAAGGATTAAGATACGATTTTATTGTGTAGCTCAGGTAGGCCTTGAACTCATGATTCTCTTGTGTCAGCCTCTTGAATGTCGAGGTTAAAGACACACAGCGCCACACCCAGCTACTGAACTGGGAGCTTCTAAGTTGAGGAACCCACTTGACCTTCAAAGATTGGCATGACTCCCACGGCCTCAACAGTCTAGAGCATTCTATTCTGAGTCAGCATGTTACCCAATTCCATGTTACCTACTTACTGTTAACTCAACTTGTAAGGAAATAAAAAGTACTATAAAAAAAATCCCCGGATCTACCTGCTTTCCACACCACTTGTTTATTTTTGCACCTCCCTTCCTGTAGTTAACCATGTGTACTTAGGTTTTGATTGTAGGCATGCATTCATTTCTAAATATTAGTACAATCTATGCAATGGTTTATTCATATTTTATCAACTGACATTACTTCAGACACTCTCCCAAAACATGGTAATTATATTTTTCTTATATTATAAATGCCCTATGTGAGGCAGCATTGTTCACTTGCTTATGGGTCTCTATTTTTACACAATTTTACATTGCAGTGACTGTTTCTCTCTATATTATTATGATTATTTAAATTTCAATGGAAGCATCCACGTTATGTAGGCTTATGAAGTACACATGATTTTTCTCCCCTCCTCCCCACCATTCCTCCACCTTTCACCCTTCCCCTCTTTCCTAGATCTCATGTGGCTCAGGTTGTCCTTGAACTCATTGTGTGTCTGAGCATGACCTTGAACTTCTGATCCTGTATCTACCAATTATAGGCATGAACTACCATGCTTGTCTGTTGTTTGTTTTTGAGATACAATGCCTTTATGCAGCCCAAATTAGTCTCAAAGTTGTGATCCTTCTGCCTCAGACTCTCGAGACTTACATTATAGACGTCTTCCCCATACCTGGTTCTATGAGATGCTTTAGTATACATATGCATCAAGTACTGCTCATTGGTGAACATATCTATTTCTTCAAGCTATGATCAGTTCTTTGCAGGGAAAACATCTCTTTAGCATTTACTTACCAAATAACTGCATGCACCAAGGTGTGTTCAGTAGCCAAAGGAGGCTGGCACAGTCCCTGGCTTCCTCAAGTGTACATTGTTCTGGGAGAGGCCAAAAGGACACAAGATCTACAAAATAATCATGGGCTATGATCATGCCATACAAAGATGAAATAGAGCGGGAAATAAATGGGGGACATACTGATCTATTTCCTGAAATCCACTTGTACTTGGGGGCTCATGCACTAATAGAGAGTGAGAATAACTCAGGCCTTTAGAAGGATCTGGGCCAATAAAGACTCAACACAAAGCATGGGCAGCTCTATATTCTAAGCCAGCTAGCAATGTATAGAGACCGCATAGAGAAGGCCACACATGCTAGAATGAGTACTTGCTTCCTAGCTCTGGGTTCTACTTAGTGATCATCACACACACACACACACACACACACACACACACACACACACACACACCAAATTTAGTCCCACCGGTGGGTTTCTCCAGTTCCATTTGTAGCTCTGTCTCCTCACCCAGCCACTAGCATGTCTGAGTTCTAAGTCATATAAGTCCTGTCTCCACTTTGGTTGAAGAAAGGAGGAAACAGGGCAGATGAAAAATCAAGAAACAGCTGGAAGAAGGGTTGACAAAGGTGCTGGAGGGCTCCTCAGCTCTGTGTGGCTATGGGCTGGCTCTGGTCCTGTACAGAGCTTCCCCTTAGAGCTTCTAACATCATTAGCAGCTCTGGGCAAGGTCTTGTTTTTTGACCCAATTGAGTGTCCTGGTGGCCCAGACATAAGAGAACTTTTTAATGTAAACGGTGGGGATCATGGAGGATAGTGGAAGTGGGGATCGGTTATCTAAGAATAGATTATAGTCGCATCTCTGTGCTGGGAAATGGAATCAGTATTAATCAGGCCTCATGTCAAAAGGAAGTGACATTCTCCCACTAAGGAAGGAGGTAAAATTCTGTAAGGCAACAAATAAAATGATGTGCATCTGTATATAGTTTACATCTGCAGTGAGCATCTTCTCTCTCACATACTTCTTTCTCACCCCAGACATTAAATCCTTCTATGCTGCCCACACAGGGCATGTCTTTCTTCTCTCTGCCTAGATGGCACTTTTTTATTCTTACTCCTTAGCTCCTGAAAGACATTTTTTCAGACATTTTCTTGACTGACCAAGCAGCCTTTGTCAATAACTTATATTCCATCCCCTGTCTATTTCTTCACAGCATTATTATAATGTATAATTATCTAAGGCATCATTTTGTTTACCTTCATCCTCTCCTACTTGTTTGTGACCCAAGAGAGGGTTGGGAACTGTGTCTATCCTGTTCCCTGCATTTCTTTTCTAGCGTGTCACACACAGTTTGCAACATGACAGATGATCATCAAATATGTATGGAATAGAGAATGAATGGGTGAATGCTAGTGTTCCCCTTCTTTGGAGGATATAATGACTCACTGGGGTTACATGCAAAGCCCCACACATCTTATTTATTAGTCAAATTTATTTGGCAAATATTCACTAAGTAACTGCTGTATCCCAGCCCCGTAGAACACAAACCCGGTAGATTCCATGGGGTCGCAACTCATAGGCCTGGATCCTCCAGAGCTCAGACTCTGACTTCAGTTTGCTCTTATCTATCTTGGACAATCCAGGAGAGCTCTTTCTCTGCTCTGTTTCTTTTAGAGCACCCTTCCCTGCCTGAGGATTAAAGAACAGTGAGACTGTGAAGTGAATGGGATGTGGTTTGGCTCTGGGTTCTTTAGGGTAATTTGCCAATGTTGCCTGGTCCTGCTGTTGCCAGTAGATCTCTTAGTTCTCTGCTGGCTAGGATTCCGAGCCACATCTGCATTGGGCCCTTTCCTTTCTTCCTTGAATGCCTTGTTGCTAGCCCCCACTTACATCCTTATAGGGATGAATGTGTATGTGCATATGGACATACACACTGCAGTGTTGGGGATGGTATCCAGGGCTCGCATGCTCTAGGCAAGTGCTCTTGGTATGACTGAACAGAACTGCCAATTCTACATTATTAATCCAAGCTATGTGACAGTTTCCACTGAGTGTCAGGACTGTCCCAGCCCCAGGGTTGGGCTCTGGATTATAGTAGAAAGAAATCTAGATGAAGGCTTCACCGGTGTTGGGCTGTATATAGTCAGGGGAGCAGAGACCTATGTGAGGAACCTCTACCTCACTGACGTGGGATCCTCTTAGTTCTGCCGGCTTATTTACAAGGTGGTGGGGCTCTGGCCTTTGTTGACAATTCTGTGTGTGTGAGGAACTGGCAGGTCATCAACTGTAATGTTTATTTATTTTTTCAATTAAAAAATTAAAATGACCTTCAAAGGCCCAGAATTGAAAACACCAGGCATGGAAATCACTAAGTTTCTCACTTGTCTGGACACAATGGCCAGCTTCCTCTTTCTTTCTCCCCAGAGGCCCAGGGTGTTGGGTAACTGCAGGCCAGCCCATTGGACTCTTCCTCATTTGCCCAGGATGAGGGCCGAGGGACAAGCCTCTTTCCAGGGCCTCCATGTGAAGAAACTGTGTTCTGCCTTGATTTCATCATTGTGTGAAGGCAAGAAGCCCTCTAAGGGTGATTTTTAGTGGGGATATACTGTTTTTTTTTAATAGTGAAAGAAATTGGACCTTAGGCCTTGTTTAGGAGAGGCACAGGCTCTATCACTAAGCTACATCCCTAGTGCTTATTTTTGTTCTTTTATATACCTCTGTCTGTTCCCAATTGGTATAGACCTCATCTTGTAGTTTTTTGTCAAGGGTCATGTTAAGTTTTCAGTGGAGACTTGATTGCTTGCCAAACAAAGGCCAGTACATGGGTCCTCATGAAAGCTTAGTAAATCTCTCCTTAAATCTTCCAAAACCTTTTATTGTTGCTGTTGTTGTTGTTGTTGTTGTTGTGTGTGTGTGTGCGCGCACACGCGCGCTCATACATGTGGGTGTGGATGTGCACATGCCTCTGTGCTCATGTAAAGGTCAGGGGACATCTTTTCCTTTACTGAGGATTCTGTGGGTCAAACTCAGGCCATCAGGTTTGGATGTCAAAGTCTGTTACCTATGAGGCCACCTTTTCCCGGTTAACCATGACATTTTAAAACAGAAGTATTAAGGAGTCCCACATAAGGCTTGAGACAAGAACTGTAAACTTGACCTATTGCCCCAGCTCTGTAATTATCCTTTTAAGGGGTTGTGTTTTATCCCCTCTCTGAAATTTATATACTGAGGTTCAGGTGAGGCTGCTGTTGCTGGATGCTGCTGCTGCTCTGCTGCTGCTGCTGCTGCTGGATGCTGCTGCTGCTGCTGCCTCTCCACACTGAGCTATACGATGCAGAGTAAAGATGCTTTCGTTGCTCTCAGCCGTGCCCTTGTTTCTCTGCTCAATTTTGCTTCTTGAACATATCACAGGCACCTGTCACTTTGCCTTGGGAGGACTGTGCAGTTGGGACATTTTACCCCTGTCTTGACATTTCTTTTGTTCCTGTTTGTCATATTTCCCAGAACATTTGGGGTATCTAAGCTTAGCCCTTGACATCGTCTGCATGCTTGCCTTAAACTCCAGCTTGTTGGCGTCTGGCAGGACTGATAGTATTCTCATGACCCAAACTCCCTTCCAGCCCCCAGTCCTCAGAGGCTATCTGGCTCACCTTGAACCTGGACGTCTCCTATGGTCCAAACTTGACCATGCCTTTGGTGGTTTGTTCAACCTGGCTGGGTCACATGAGGGGCACCTTGTTCCTCTGTGGGATCCCTCTTCCTGAGAGCACAGAGAGCTTTACACACCCCTCCCCCCATCTCTTCCAACAGGTGTCCAGTACACAGTTGCCTGGGCTGAAGCAGTAAAACAATCTTCTCTGCTATAAACCCAGTGATCACCTGTGAAGGTCAGTGTGTTTTTACAGGGATGTTTTTACAGCCAGCAAACACAGCAGCCACTTACAATGGAGCACACTGGGCCATAAATTATTTCACAGATAGTGCTAGCCCCTTGTTTACAGAGGATATGGGGGAGGAGAATATTACACACCTACTTTGCATGGTGAGAAAATGAAATTCTGGTTTTTACCCACGGACTTTCTACCATTCTCCTGATAAAATTTATTCCCCTCTTATTCACCTGTCATTTACTCATTTACTATTGAATTTTTTGTTGTTGTTGTTTGTTTTGTTTGGTTTGGTTTGGTTAATAGGACCAAGATATTTCTTTTCCCCATTCGTCAGAATTCCTACCTTCGAGAGGGACTTTTTTGGTCTAAATTCTCTGCGTGTAAAGTGTCTCCTAGAGTAAGGCTTTGTTACCGACAGCTAGTGTGCTTTGGGACTTACAGATATGGGCTGTCTTGAGCATAAGTAGAAAGTGATTGTATGCCCTTTTGTTTATTGGTTGGTTTGAGACAGAATCTAGTCTGGTACTGGCTAGCCTGGTAACTCACTATGTAACCCAGGCTAACCTCAGACTTGTGATCCTCCTGAGTGCTGGGAATACAGGCATGTGTCAGTATGACTGGTATCATTTGCCTGCTTCTGCTATTCAAGGGTTTTTGGGAGACTGATCATTTCTGCCACAGGTGAAGACTGTCTTATCCCATTACTGTGCAGAAGACACACCCGGTAAACCAGGTTCTCACAAGGACATTCTGCTACCAGGAGCCCTGTTATTTTTATACATGTATGATGCTGGTACCTTGTTCTGCCTGTGTTTGCCATTAAGTGTTGGCCTAGGGCATTGGAAATGGAATGGAAAAGGATTGGGGACATGGATGTCTGGTATCTGCTGGTAATGTCTGAGAAAAGGCCAATGGAGATGGAGTTAGCCAGATGCAGATTAGAGCCTCATATCTGCTGTGTTTACTCAGGTGCTTTGTTGTTTCCTTAGGCCTCAGTTTCTTCATTTATTAATGGGCCTACCAGAGTCTCCCTATAGGAGAGAGGTGAAGACTGCCTGTGAAAGAGCCCAATGAGTTCTGTGAGGAGTGTTGGGCCATGTGGACTCATAGGAAGGAAGATGGGCAAGCTACCCAGGCTCACACAGCAGTTCCTCCTCCTCCTCAGAAGAACTGAGATAGAGACACTCCAAGGCTAGTGAGCCTTGGTTCCACATGAGCTTGCTCTGGAACATGGCTGACTTAGGACATATGTGTGCATGTGAATGGGCACTGGGCTGGTTGACCTGCAGAGCAAGGCCATCAATGGCCTAACAGAAGGTTATTATGTCTTTCCTTCTTTTCTGTTGCAAGGAGTTTGAGCTAACTACTTTTCTCATGGTTTGCAAACAAACATCTGACCAAAGCAATTTAAGAGAATATGGTTTTATTTTTGGGAGCTGTTTAGGGGCACGTTCTATCATGGTGTGGAAAGCATGGTGTCAGGTATATAGAGAGCTGGTCACACTGTGACTGAAGGCAGAAAGGACAGCAAGACACTTGCTAGTGATCAGTTTTATTTTCCTTCTCATGGGGTCTGGGACCCCTGCCCACTGTGCTGCCCACATTTAAGATAGGTTTTCCCATTTTGTACCCATAGCAGAGGCTTATGTCTTCAGTGAGCCTAGGTTCTGTCACATTGACATTAAGCACTGGAGAATTCATTTCAGTTGTGGTGCTCCTATGGCTTGGAATGATGTAAGCTGATGATTCTGGGCAAGATCGCTACTTTCTATTTCTGCTTCTAGACAGAAAAGGATGGAGATCATCCACTGTTCTAAGAACATTGATGACCCTCCCAGGCCATTCAGCCATATAGCCCTCATGGAAGGCGCCAGAGTCTCATAAAATACCAGGATGTTTCTGTAGACAATTGTAGTAAAGGATTTTTCCTGACCAGTCTAAGATTGGTTTGAATCTGGGAGTGTCTCACTTCTCCTCGTTCCTGAACAACAACATTAACAACAAAACCAGATACATTTTAGTTTATTCCAGTTAAAACTCCTGTCCCTGTGTAGAGAGAAACTAGCCCTTGCTTTCTTACTGGCAATATTTCCTTCAATCCTGCTAGCAGCCTCTTGCTACAGGCTGGAATGGCTGGTTCAAGACAAGTCACACAAGTGGATCTGAGGCCCATGGAGGCGAGGCTCATCTAGGCCTTTCATTCAGAAAGTAGAAGCTGGCTTTTGAACATGGGACTCTCACTCCAAAGTCCTGTATAACTTTGCTGCCTGCAAGGCCAGGAGCAAGAGAGATAATGTGGGGCCGTGATGAAGGATGTTGATTGGTGAGGAGAGGGCTAGAGTAGAAAGAGGGGAATACAGAAAGGAATGTGTACTAATGGATGGTTAGTAGTAGTGAAACTTGCCATGGGAAGTTCAGTGTTTGGTAATTCATTGAGCCCCGTGGGGATGCTTCTCAGTCTATAACTTAAATGTGCCACCTAGTAATGAAAGTAATAGAAGAGAGAGGGAGAGAGAGAGAGAGAGAGAGAGAGAGAGAGAGAGAGAGAGAGAGAGAGAGAGAGAGAAACAGACACACAGAGAGAGGTGTTGCCATTTCCTTTATTCAATCAAGTGTAATATGCTCAAGGTCTCATAGCTGATAATGATGAAGCCAGAAACTCAGATACTGTGGTGACTGAGTGGTTGGATGGGCTTCTGAATCAAGGTCTAACTGCATAGCCCTGGCTGGCCTGGAACTTGCTCCAGTCTCCGCTTCACAGTGCTATGATTGCAGGTGTGAAGCCCAATTCCCAGTTATTTTATCATTTTTTAAACAAGAGTACATTTTTTTTTTAGAATTCTAAGTCTCATCAATCACATGACTCTTACCCCTATGCTAAAGGTTGATATGTTTTATTTGCTCATTAAAAAAGTTAGTATACAAAGTAGTGGGTTTTATTATGATATTTTGTGGATAAATATAATCATTCTTTGCTCTTACTTGCCACCTTCTGCCATAGACCTAATAGCTTATTTTATATAGGAATATTTTATAAGGAAGTTAAATGCTTTGATTAAGACCCCATAGGTTTCTGGTGCATGGCTGTACTTAATCTGAATTTTCTAGATTTGAAATTATAGTCTCATTTTCTATTATGTATAACGAGAAAAGTTAGCCATTTCCACCTAACCATCAACCCATTAACCATCTCTTCCTCTATTCATAAGTCATCTTATCCACCCACCTACATATCTATCCATTCATCCATTCACCTTCTATCTACCCACAAACCCATTCACCAATCTATCCATCCCTCAATTTATCCATTCGTCTGCCCACTAATCTGCCAACCCATTTATCCATCCATTCACTTTTATATGTATCCATCTACTCATCTGCCTATTTCTTACCTATATGCCTAACTCATCCATCCACCTTATCCATCCATCTATTTTTCCATCCACCCACCAACTCATCACCCATCAACTATCCATTCACTTATCCATCATTCTTCCATCCAGCCATGGACCTCCCCACCACGAGCCCACCAATCCATTTATCCACCAACCATCTTCAGTCTCCAAATTATCTCTTCAGTGCCTTTTTTTGTAGCAAGCAGGTTTTTATGATAGCTAGGTCTAGGTAAAGTAATACAATGATGAAAAATCTGTCATTTGCTTCCAGGATCCTGTGGCTTGTTGATAGAGCAATCCATGAATGACATACTAAGATGGTGAATGAGTGTGGTGGAAAAAATATGTAGGTAGAAGTAGATTAAGCTTGTTCAGTTGGTTGGGGGAGCTATGATTCTTGTTCTTGTAGTAAATTGTTTTGACATGTTATGTATGCAATTTTCAAAATCTCCTCTTAATTTACTGAGACACCTGCCTTGGTGGCATCCTTGTGAGTACTGGCTAAGCAGGAAATCATCTTCCATGTGAATTAGGCTAATTTGGTGAAAATGAAATGAATAGTTGTCTAATCTGGGTTGATAGGAAGTCCAGCAAACACGAAGCTTGCTCTCTGCAGAAGCTGCTGAGTCATGAGCCTGGATTCTATGGGGTTATATACACCCTCTTCAGGTGGGAACTGAGTAGGGTTCACCCTGCGCACAGGAGCTGGACTAACTCTTATTAGGCTCTGGAGTGCATTTTTATAACTTCCCGGACATGTAGAGATCTCCTGTTTTGGAGACCACAAGTCCTAAGAGGTCTTTGGATGGATGTCCGTGACCTGTAACAATGAAATTAAATGTAGAATGCTTTGTAGATAGACATATAGCACACTGGGGGAAGGGCTATAACTTTAATCAGCTTCTCAGAATGCTTCTTGAGAAAAATAATGTAAAAATTATACAAGGTAGTGATGTGACTTCTGGTTCTTCCCAGGAACATTTTGCTTCATTAAGTCTGGGGGTGAGAACCAGATCTTTGTTTTTTTGGACTTTTTGTTTGTTTGTTTAATAGATTTCCAGGTGATGTTGTTAATGCTCACTGAACTAGAATACTACTTCTCTACTTTAATGAGCAAATGAAGCCCCTGGGGACCTTGTTAGTGGGCAGATGTTGACTCGTACAGACCATGATGGGATGAATGGATAGATGAAAGATTCTGTGTACCTAGCCACCTCCCAGGTACTGTCACTGCTTTGAGTAGAGAAGTTTTGGCTAAAAAACATATGTTTGCTTGGGTCACTTGCAGGACATTGGTTAGATTCAACCACACCCAATTCCTTTGCTTGAGATTGAGGCTAATTACTCAAGCCACTTCCCTTTGGGGTGGGGCTGTTGAGGGGACAACTAAGGGAGGTTAAGAGATTTGCTAGAAGTGCTGACTACTTCACCGTCCAAGTTCTATCTCCCTTGTCTGCATGCTTAAAAAAATTGGGAGCAGAAATGTAGATAAACATGCTATACTTTGCAAAAAATAAAGAAGTCTGAGGTTAGATTGACTTAGACATACATCCTTCCATCCATCTATCCACCTGCCACAGAATGATTGCCATGCAAACCAGCAGGGCTTGATCTTTCATGTATAGCAAAAGTCCTTCATAAGGTTGGGATTCCTGCCCCCGCCCTCATAAAAAAAAAAGAGAAAGAATTCATCTTGGCTCCAAGTTTGAGGGCATAGAGTCAATCATGGTTTGAAGACCCTGTAGCTTCCTCTTCTTCCTTTTTATTGTCTGAGACTGTATTCCTTGAGACAATGCCCACATGCAGAGTGAGTCTACCCTCTTCAGCTAAACCTTGGTAGAAACACTCACACAGACATGTCCAGAGATATGTATCCTAAGTGGTTCTAAATCCAGCCACGTTGACAGTGAAGACTGTACCTCTACCGTGTTGCTGGCAGGGGAGAGGAAATAAACTTCGCATCTGATCTGCAATTGAAGTAATACAGCCTCCCATGTCTGGAATGACATGTTCAGTCACCCCAAGTTGCAAAAGAGAGAGAGAGAGAGAGGAGAGAGAGAGAGAGAGAGAGAGAGAGAGAGAGAGAAGAAAAGAAAAACAATGTTGAAAAAGGGTGATGAGTGTTTGTGTCTTGAAGACCAGCAAAAGAAAAAAGATCTAAAAAATGAAGCCTGGACCTCTCTCAGTAGTGCCTACACTACCATGTGATCTAGGCTATCCATTGAATCATTCTAAGGGTCAGCTTCCCCATTTGTAAAATAGGAAAATACTTCCTTCTAGCAGTGGTTGGCCAAGTGTGCAGAGTGGTTCTCATACCCTTCTGCAGGCATTCACCTGGAAGCTTGGCCTTTTGAATCAGAATCTCGCAAGGTGGAGTCCAGCAGTGTGTCTTAACAGGCCTTCCAGGTGATGCTGATGAATTCTGAAGCTGGAGAACCACCACTCTAGGGATGTCAGGAAGGCTGAGGGAGGTAATTACTTATGGGACTGACTCTGTTTTTAACTGTCAGCCTGGGAGTTTCCATCTTTAACTAAAACAAGCGTGGTGGCATGTTTGTTTGTTTGTTTGTATGTGTGTGTTTTGTTCTGTTTTTAGAATGCTGAAAAATACACTTTTTGGAATAAGAAGTTTAAAGATTTCCAAGACAGATTCTTCAAGGATTCTTCACCTAGAAGTAGCTGCCCCTCTCCGTTGAGCCAAGGACTGAGAACAGAGAATGAAGCAGAAGAAACTTGGGGAGATTTGATTGGATCCCTTGACTTTCCAGAAACTGTAGATTTATTGACTTAAAATTCACATCTTATGCAAATCCACCCTTTGGTGGTCATTAGCACATTCACAGAATTGCACAACTATAACTGAGATCAAGTTTCAGAACATTCTAACAGCCCCCAGGGATGCCTTATACCCACTAGCAATCATTCTTCTTTCTCCCCTCCTTACAGTCTCTGGCAACCATGACTGCACTTGCTGTTTCTAAGGATTTCCTTTATTTATTTATTATTTAATTTTTTTTAACTGGCTTGTTTACCAGGAGGACTTCCAAGATTAATATTGACATCATTGATGAAGAGATCAAAATTCCTAGACCAAAGTCTACCATGAGTTCATCCTGTGAAAACAAGAATAACAATGATGATATTGTTTATTGTTATGAACAAATGTGGTTGTGTTCTCCTGGCCATTGGAGTACTTGCGTAGATGATTACACATGTCATCTCTAAGGTAGGCATCCCTGTATGGTCTCAAAAGACCTCTGGTTCTTAGAGTTTAATGAAAAATTTTACCCATTGCTCTAGGTCCTGACCTGTGAATGAAAGTAAAAGTGTGGAGGTGACATAAATGGGAAAGATGATGAAGTTAGAAAGGACCCTGAAACCTTGAACTCAGAAGAAACTGGAATTGTGTCCAGAGCCGTGGCTCTCAGCCTGTGAACCATGACTCCTTGAAGGGGGTTGAGATACTTTTTCACAGGGTCACCTAAGACCATCATAAAACACAGATATTTGCATTATCATTTGTAACAATAGCAAAATTACAGTTAGGAAGCAGCAACAAAAATAATTTTATGGTTGGGCTCACTACAACATGAAGAATTATATTAAAGGTTAAGGAAGGATTAGGGATTAGGAAGGTTGAGAACCACTGCTCAAGAGGAAGGAAGGGACTGGGAGGCCAGGAACCTTCCAAATTTTCTACCTTGGGAGGAGAAAGCAGATGGATTCTATGGGTCTTCAGGGCACAAGCATGCCTAATGGTAGAAGTTGTGGGTCGATGCAAGAGAAACCCTATTGCAACCAGAAGTCAGATAAGTGTGGATGAGTTATTTTGGTAGGGAGTGAGCATTTATTCTCAGAGTTATGCTCTTGGGCTGGTGTGGTTGTTTAAATGTAATTGGCCCCCATAATCTCATACGGAGTGGCACTGTTAGGAGGTGTGGCGTTGCTAGAGTGGGTATGGCCTTGTTGGAGAAAGCGTGTCATTGTAGGCCAAGACTTTGAGGTTTCCTGTACTTGGAATATCTCTCAATGTCTCAGTTGGATTTCTGTTGCCTGAAAGATGTAGGGCACTCAGCTATTTCTCCAGTACAACCTCTGCCTGCCTGTCATCATGCTCCCTGTCATGATGATAATGGACTGAACCTCTGAAACTGTAAGCCACCACCTCAATAAAATGTTTTCTTTATAGGAGTTGTGGTGGTCATGATGTCTCTTTCCAGCAATAAAAACCCTAAGCTAGCTGGTGTTTCAAGTACTCAGTGGGAGATGAGCTACAAGCCTGTCATATCTCTGGCATAATACAATGCTGCAGATCCATGAAGTTCTGGCATCAACATGTAGTAAACACACATAGAAAATCTTTAACTCCTTACCTCCCAGGACAACAGTTTGTGGCAAATAAAGATCAAACACTGTGACTAATGTCTACCCCTTTCTAACCAGCATTTTCATTTGCAAATAGGGGGATTCTCCAGGGATGTGTGAATAGGCAGGAGAAGACTGAGTACTTGCCAAAGTCAGGAGATGAAGATGAGGCGAGAGATTCTGGCTTCGGAGGACTCATGAGTGCCTGGAACATCTATGTATTTTACTCTGAGGAGCTTGACTTTCACCCTCCATGGCAGGCATTGCTCCCAAGCATAGGTTAATATTGTTGCCAGCTTGTCACCTTCATGTCTGGGAGATATTTTCAGACTGAGCTAGCTGAGTTAAGAAGACCTACTTTCAACATGGGCAGCATCGTTCCATCGGTTGGGGACCTCGACTCAACAGAGAAGAGGTGAGCTAAGCATCAGTGTTCATTGCCCTCTGCCTCCTGACAGCAGACACAGTGTGAACACCTGCTTTGTATCCCTGCTCCAATGCTTTCCCCTTGGTGATGGAGAGCACCCCCACACTGTGAGCCCAAATAAGGCCCCTTTCCCATAAGTTTTCTTTGTCAGGTTCATAGCAATTACAGAACTAACTAACACCCTGGGTCAGGTGTGCTCAAGGAATCTCCCCACTGGAGGTCATTAGGAGGTAGATTTTTTTTCTTGACCCTGATGATGCTTTTGTTGAAGAATATGTGAACTCCAGCAGACCTCAGGAGCATGAGAGGACCTAGGCTACCTGACCTGTCTTAAAGGAACATCATAAGCAAGGCTTTAAAGCTTGCTGCTGTCCAGTTGCTAAAAGGCAAGTGTTCACATAAGTTTCCAGAAGCTTTATCCTCACAAGGTGGACATTTGACTCTGATCTAGTTTTCAAACCACAGGCAGTTCTAATGATGAGGATGAGTTCTACAGATGAGGATCTGTAGTGTACGACACCAATTGATATCCTCTGGAGCTTTAGAGAGAATGTGGTCACTTCAGCCTTTATAGATGTGTCTAAGGGATGGGAGAGACAGCTCATTTGGAAACGTGATGGATTCATAAGCACAAGGACCTGAGTTTGAGCCCTGGTACTCATGTGAACAAGCCACCTTTGGTGGTGCACACTGTAATCCCAGTGCTGGAGAGGCAGCAATAGGTAAGAGCACAGGTCTGACTGGCCAGCCAGCCAAATGGGGGAGTTGCAGGCCAATGAGAGACCTTGTCTTGAAAAATAAGGTGGGGAGTACCTGAGAGATGGCACTCAGTTATAATCTGGCCTCCACATTCACTCCCACACATGAACTTGTGAACACACATATACTTTTGTTTTCAGACGGCTGATAGAATACAATGGGTGTAGGTTTGGTATCAGGAGGGTCAGAATCTGAACACTGGCTAACTCCATTTAGCTGGGTGGTACATAAAAATGGAATCTTTCAATCAGAAAGATTGGATGCATACACTGAAGTTTTAAGGTTAAAGCTATAGGAAGAGACAGCCAGGGCTTTTCAGACAATGGCTGCTTATATCCACTCTTTGTATTATGTTCTTATTCTCAGTAGCACCGCTAACAGGGTTCCTTGAAGAAGCACGTCCTACCAGGGGCCCAGGGGTGTGAGCTGAGTTTATGGAGGCCTCCTGGCTGTTGTCCACCCGGTGGTATCCTCAGCAGACAAATGTTGGACTGAACTTCACCCTCACACAATGAGGAAACATGTTTTAAAGGCCTCACTTGTCAGAAGAACGTTATAAAACAGACTTAACAAGGCTCCCAGACACAGTTGGCTCTGGGATTGGTTGCAGTGGGTGAGTAAGGCTGGAATTCAGGCCTTGAGCATTCCTGCCCTTTCTGCTGCCTGTGTTCCAACACCTGGCCTGACCTGGTGGGGGCTGTGTGCTCTCTCTAGCTGAGAGAGTGCTGCAGGCTGGGCACCTGACTGCTAAATGTGCATCAAAGCAGGCTGCTGCATCCCCTGAATAAAAGCACTGGACGCCCTTCAGTTTGGCACTCAACTAACCTCTCTCGATAGAGACAGAACTGCTGGATCCACATGGACCACTTTGTACTTGCTGAATGGGGAGCCCAGGCTCAGAGTGAGTGAAGCATGCTATAGATGTTTTCTCACAGTTTAAAAAAAGATAAAAATATCCTGGAGATGTAGCATAGTTGGTAGATGACTTATCTAGTGTGTGCAAGGTCCTGAGTTCCATCCTCAGCACCTGTAAACTGAGCACAGTGACACATGTCTGAAATCTCACACTTGAGTGGCAGAGGCAAGAAGATCGGCAGTTCAAAGTCATCTTAAGCTACATAGTTAGTTTGCAGTCAGCATGGAGTACAGGAGCCCCCATCTCTAAAGAAAACGTGATAAAACCGAGAAAATATGGAAGAATCAATGAACAAGGCCTTTCAGCGTTAGTGGATAGAGTTCCAGGGTTTTAGCTAGATGAGAGCATCTGTCCTTCCTAGCCATTATGTTTTTCTTTACTCCCATACAGAACACTTATCCTCCCAGTACCAAATGAATACGGCAGTAATTTTCATGTTATAGAAACATATGGCATGAAACATTAGAAGTAACGCCGCTGGGTGGAGAGTTGATCAACACTTCTTATTAGAGTCAGCAACCAAACTCTCTGCCTCAGGCAAATGCTTTGTCTCTGGGCTTCTCCTGGCCTGGGGCTCTGTTAACAATAACCATACTGGGCTCAGGAGAAGAGCAGCCTCATAATCAGGACCCACCTTTGATGACTATGCAGGAAACCATGAGATGTTGTCAACTATTGCTGACCACTTGCTGCCTGCCTGTGGCCAGCTTCACAATAGTCAAGTCCATTTGTGATAGGATTGAAGTATCTCGATGAATTTGGGATGAGGATGCTGGACTTCTTGGGGACTGCTGGGACAAGGGTACACATTTGTCTGCTGTGTAGACAGACCAAGGATCAGGACCCGATCCAGTCTTCTCTTATCCATTGACTCTTCTGCCTGTCACATAGTAAATCTTGGAAGATGTTTGCTGAGTGAATTTTTCTTCCATATTGTCCTCATTTGAAAACAGGATCCCACTTCTCCAGGATGAGTCTCTTCTTTTCTTTGTCCTATAGTTCAGAACACAGTGTCCACTGAGGCAGCATCCCACCAGTCACATACTGGACAAACAAACATGGATTTCTTTTGAGGCTACTGGTATTCAATCACCCAGCTAGACTTAGTTTACAGACACACTCGGGCCTGCCCTTGGAAATCTTTTCACCCTTTTGCATGGATCAAGCTGTTTCTGCCTTTTGTTCTTCTAGCAACCTAACCATTAGTGAACCCTGAGAGTATCTTGTAGAACATGTGATCTCACTGAAGGAGAGCCAGAGCCAAAGGAAGAGGGGCTGGGGTATGGAAGCAGTGCCAGAGTCACAAGTGTTGAGGTAACAGGACACTGAACAGAGGGCACACCTCACAGTGATCACTAGGTCTGAAATCTAGTTATTAAAAATTGGATTCAATTCAGTAATATTTGAAAATCACACCATCTAAATTCTTAGCAGTGTTATATAAGCCGGAGATGCTCTCCTCCTCATCTTCATCCAATCTTCTGGGCAGAAGCAATCTTCTGTGGATTGGTGGCTGATGTAGTGTCAAGGGTTCAGGTTTCTTGTGCTGTGCTGCTATTTGCAAGTTTACCATATGATCCAAGATGCTTGTTTAAGGTCCAGACATTATATCTTCATCCTAGAAAACAGGAAAAGGGGAAACAGAAACAAGGCAGAACACATCTGAAGCACATTTCCTGGATATTCCATGTACCTTTTCTAATTATATCTCATTGGTTAGAACTTAGCATGACTGGATATGGCAGCAAGAAGGACAGTAATCTATTCTTGGGGGGGGTGTACTCAGGTAATGAAGGGGGTTCCCAAGAGAAGAGAACTCCCTGATTGGAGGGCATTTCAACTTAGCATGTGAACTCTTTCCTCTTGGCCACAAGGTTAGGTTTTTATCACTAACTTAATTTGGACATTGCCTTTTATTTTTTATTTTTTTTAAAGACACAACATCTTGCTATATAGTCCAAGCTTGCTTCACACTCATGATCCTCCTGCCTCAGCTTCCTGCCTACTAGTATTATCAGCCTCAACTCAAGTTTACATGAATTTTGTTCTCCACTCAGTGCTAAAGATGGAGCTCAGGGCCTCCCACACAGGAGATAAGTATTCTACCATTGAGCTCTATGCCTAGCCCTCAATCTCAAGAAATTCAAAGATGAATAGATTGGATTTGAAGCTGCATTTTTTCTGCCATATGAAACCTTTCATATTGCATGCTTTAAATAACTACTAGCTTGCATTAGTTATATGAAACAGTAGACTTTACCCAGTGAGATGGGTCAGCGGCAGAGACACTTCCCACCAACTCTGATGACCGGAGTTACATCCTTTTAGAGTGCCTGTTCCCTGCCTCTGCCCTAAGTGTATCTGAGGATAGTGGGGATCAAGGAACACTCAGCTATATCCTCCTGATAGATATAGATAAACGATAACAATTCTTGATCCTTATATCCTGTGAGGTGGTAGGTATTCCATTTTAGAGAAGGGAGATTACCAGCATCAGCAAGGATGGTAGCAGGCAGCCAGCCTGGCCTGCTGGACTGCAGGTCTTTTACCTGGATGTCATTCACCCATTCTTTTCAATCCTTCCAGAGGGAACAAGCCAGCCACAGGAAGAGCTGTTTATCATTAAGGAAA